>JAQIXR010000320.1:0-32955 GCA_034700825.1 Quadroppia sp. Gr-Ori-00064 | reverse complement strand
CTCTCTCTCTCTCTCTCTCTCTCTCTCTCTCTCTCTCATGAAATTTTATGAAATATTTAACAAAAACAAGTAATTAGTGAACGAAGAGAAATACAGATAATTTTGATACTTAATTGAAGAATACTTTTAAACAATCTCTTTATTTATTATTTTTTGGTCCTTTTGTTAATTGAAAATTTGTTATAAAAACATATATTTTGTTTTCAATAATAATATATAATTTAAAACTGAATTGAAAATAACATCATATATATTGAAGAATATTTTCAATTCACTATATTTTTGTCTCTCTTTTTTTAGTGGAAATTCAATTCGCGATTAATTGATTGATAAGTTTTTTTGATAAAACAAAAGTTGCGATTTTTAGGGGGTTTTAAGCGACAAACGGATGTTTAAGGCATTAATTGATTAAAAAGAGCGAAATCTAGTAATAATTAATGCCTGAAAAGAGAGAAAACATTAAAAAGCTATTAAAGCTATTATCGAAAAATTCAAATCAAGTCAAAGACTAATGCTTTGTCTGATTAATAATTCAAACGTTTTATGGATTTAGACTAACATTAAAGTTTCATTAAATTTATTGCAAAGGATTAAACATTAAATCTATACTGAAAACAAAAATCGCATTTCATTTGCTCTCAACAAAAGACTCAATAATAGAAGAAAATACAAAAGAAGTTTTTGATTAAAAAGCACTCAATTGTAGAATAGAGTGAAACAAACAAATTATAAAAAACTAAGAGCCAGAGCACACACACAATATACGAGTGCTCAAAAACTATTTTGTGATCGCATCGAATGAGAGGCACAGAAGAGGAATGTCTTAATTGTATGACAAAAGCCAATGTAAAAAGTTTTGATTGCATTTTGTGTATTGAATACAGAGTTAATTATCGATTAGTTTTCTCTCTCTCTCTTTGTTGATCAAAGACTAGTGAAAGTGAAGTCTGAGTCAAATGATTATCTGAACGACAAGTAATGAAATGCTTTTAATGTTAAGTGCTATCAAAATGTGAATCAAAATGTGAATCAAACGATAATCCAATGAAATAGATATACATCAGAAAGAGTGTGTTTCGAGTTTTATAGCCATTCAAGTCATTGCAATTGTCGTCGTCTATGGGCGCTGCCGAGTGGCGAGTGCTCCTACACCACTCGACAAGAGCACCGGCACATTCGCTAATTGAAGGCCGACATGTCTTCCATTAAGATATGCCAAAAATGAGAGCCACTTCTGCACACACTATTGCACTGTTGAAGACATTAATTTTTTATTCAGGCCCTCCATTAGCGCCCATCTCTTTACTATAAATCAGTCGACAATCCCCTCAAGTGTTCTCATAATAGCTTTCAGATTAATCTATTAATTATTATTTGGCCTCAAATTAAAGCAATATTTGCAGCCATCAACTCATCACTGACTACCGTATGCATAAAGATCCTACTGTGCCCTCACTGGCCATCACTGTGTATAAGATAACTGTGTCCTAACCTAACAATCATTTTTCATTTCAAACATTATTTTTATAATAATTAATAAAAATTATTATAAATTATAATCAATTTATTGTCGAATCGGAGTTTAAAAGAGATTTTCAAAATATTTCTCATTATTTGTCACCAAAAAAATCTATTGAAAATATTTGTTCAATAAATCAAATAAAAACAAAATTCGTCATATTTTTTGACAGACATTTCAGTCAAAATGTGATAAACAGGTCTTTCCTTAATATATAGCTTATAAGTATATATTCATTCATAAGAAAACACAATATTTTTAATAAAATTCATATCAATTTATACGAAACATATTTTCTCAGCAAAAATATGAATATTTGTATATATTTTGGCATTTTTGGTAATACTGTTGGAATGTATTTGAATAACAGCTATTGATTTAAGAGCACCTTCACATCAATACCCCTACATAATTCATGGCCAGAATATTCTTTAGATTTTGCTATAACTCAATATCAAGTGAAATAAAGTATTAATCTTTGTATTCGATGCCATATATTGCCATATATTGTAAATATAGATCATTTGAAATGCATTTTTAGATTAGTCTTAAGGGAAATGTATATCCATTTTATTGGACGACACATACATTGTGAACACTTTATACCGACAGTCATTCAGAATAGGATTATATTTTCAAGTCTAATGTTTTGGTCAGATATACACAAATGGACTTCAGATTTATTTCTTTGAAATTTCTATTTATTTTTCTCTTTTCTCATCCAATATTATATTATTTTATTTTTATTTTCCAATTGAATCGATTTTTTCGATTCTTTGAATCATTTATTTCTCTAAAAATATATATATATTTGTAGAGAATTTTATCCAAAAGTTTAGTCGAAATAAAAATAAAAATATCAAACGATAAAAATCTAAATTCAAATCAAAATTGACAATAAATTCATCTCTTTTTATATATTATATATAAAATTGATATAAAAAATAAATATATGAAATGAAAAATAAAAAATTCTCTTATATTTAATTATATTTTATTCTGTCTTTGATTTGAAGGCACAGAAGAGAAGATCAAAAAATTTTCATCAAAAGTATACAAAATGAAATGTGAAATAACTGTTGAAAATTGCATAACATTTCACTTCATATACTTTATATACATTAAAACTAAAGAATTGCTTTTTATGTATGTCTGAAGAAATCTCGTGAAACAGTACTTTTAAATGCCATCCAAAATGAAATACTTTTAATAATGTGTGAAAGAAATATCATATAATATAACACAACAAACACTGAAGAGAAGAAAAGTTTGAAAATGAAAAGTTTAATATAAGTGACAGTTATTTTGGTTTTAAAATTGATTGTATATTATATATAAAAACTAATATTAAAGCATAAAATGTGAAGAAATTGAAAACAAAAACAAAGTTTAATATATAAAAAGTTGTTTAGCCATTGGATCGCTTCAGTAATGTCTGATTTTTTGGCCAAATATTACCAGATATTAAAGTGAGTTAAGAAAATGAACTCAAAGTAAACATTGAATTTTGTGTAATAACATTATGTTTTATTGCGGATCAAATGAAAATATATTAGAGTATGAGAAAAGAGTGCAGAAATAGAGGCAACAAATAAAACATATATAAAACTAATGTAATTCAGACACGAATTGAGAAACAGAGACCGACTATATATACAGTATATGACAGACATTATATGAAAGGTTCAATAATATTGCAAATATAACTATTCCATTACAGAGCCAAACATAATACATGCCATACATGCCGGTGCCAATAGAATATAACCAGTGCCTCACTCTGTACTGTGGTGTAGATGCTGTTGGAAAGCACTTTATGAAATAGGTTTTCGTTTAATTCAAAAAATCGGACCAAAAACAAACAATTGAACGAAAAGAGCAATTTTTGATATTGTTTTCGCCATTAATGTAATTGTTATAAGTTATTCAATTTCATATACGACTGGCCAAAGGAACGGGTGAATACTGCAATCACTTTAATTGCCAATTCTCGATAATGTGCTCTAATTGTACCAGAATATTGAGAATGAGAGAAACACAATATAATAATCGATGAACATTTCATTGCTATTCTCCACCACTTATACAAATTGTTTCGTTTATTATATGTTATTAATAAACAGTTAATACATATTAGAGTTAATAATATTATAAATATATTTATATATAAACAAAATTTATATCAAATTTTATTGATAGCTATTAATCATTGAACGAAAGAATATTATTATTGTTTAGACGACTCTTATATACAGTATATTATGTTATATTGTTTGACAAAAATATAATATATTTTTAATGCCAAAAATGTTGTGTATTTGGTGTTTGTCTTACAGTTAGCCCTGTTTTTCGTTTTCGTCTCTATTATTATATTTCAATTAAAGCGAAAGGTTTTTAAGACAGATTGAAATGAAAATTGGATGCGATTCATAGGCTAGTGTTTAGTATAAAAATGCATTCAACACAAGGAGGAACAGGCGTTTTGCTCGTTATACAACATAAAGATAGAGATAATGCTGATTATGAAAGCAATTTTGCTAATGAGAGTCTAAAGAGCGGCCAAATTTGTTCTTATTAGAGCACATGTACAGCACCGGCCAATACAGCACTGGCATTAGGCACAGGCGGGCCATCATTAGTGAATGTAAATGCATTCTCACAACAGGAGAACAAGTGTTTATTGTTTTTTTATTTGTAAGCTTTAATTCAAGATTTATTGTCTCATGTTTTTCATTATATATTCACTCAAACATTGCTTTTGTTTTTAGTTAACATTCAGTAAACTATTTCTTCAGATATTTATTTTCGTTGACTTTAATTAGTTTCGATAGCGATAGCACTGGTAGACAACAGACACACAACTGGAATTGAATTTAATAAATGAGAAATTATTTAAATTAAGTTCAGTTGAAACTAATTATAATTTATTTGTTAGTTCTTTATATATCCCAAACAAAGCCTGAAATTTATTTTCAACTTATAATTCAATTAAGATTTTAATGAAATTAAGACAAAATTGGTTTTAAAGTTTCGTATAATATTTATTGCTTTGAAAGTGCAGATTAGACTTAGATTAGACAACGTTTCGTTTGGAAAGGGATGGTTAGGCAAAAAGTTTACATATTAGTGATAAATGTGTCTATTGTTTGGTCGACAACTCATACAAAACCATATCTTTTGGGAAAATATTGTCAAAAAGTACTTTATTTAGAAAAATATTGAGTAAAAGAAATGCCGATTAATATCCTGTTTGACGAAAGTCTGTCGAAAACAAAACTTTTGAACAAAATTTAATTCTTATTTGCGTTTAAATATGTTTTCACAGGAATTGTGTTTCTCTTCGTTATCACCACTTGTTTGTGTCGGTCGTCGGTTCGGCTCTTTTTATACTAAAGTGTATTTCAATTAATATATTTGACATAAAAATGACTTCACGTGAGAAGAATGTCTTAATTTTAGTGAATTCAGCGAAACATTGGTTATGCAAAACATAAAAATAATTCTATGAATATATATGAATACAAACAACACATTTGACTCACTTATAGTGAATCACATATTTTAGTAATAAATTTTCAAAATATATTTTTCGATTATATATAAAAGAGAGAAAAAATATATTTATTTTGAAAGCAAAGTCTAATACAAAATAATTTATTGCAAATTAAATTTTCAATTTTGTAGATGAGTTTTGACGCAAATGGACGCAAAAACTACACAAACTTTGCATTTATATAACAGTGAGAGTTATATACGTTTTATAGATGTTTGCCTTCAAATAAAAGCCTAATTAATTCAGAAATTATTTTTCATTAAGAAATTTAATTAATTCATAAAAGCTTTTCATATAATTATCTTAATTGAGAATCTTATTCGAGAGAAAATTAGCGAAAAATTTTATATTCATTTTCGTTAATATTTAAGAGAAAAGAATGAAAAACAAATTTTAATCAAAATATCTATAAAATTAAAATCTAATGACATTTGAATATAATTAGAATTTAGAGCAAAAACAATGAAAGCTTTGCTTTATTTTGCACTTAATTCGTTGTGGAATATGTGCTCAATATATATATAATTATATATATATGACATTATATATACGTATATAAATTAGTAGTAAATCTCAATTTGTGTTTATATACAGTATAAACTTTTTGTTAGTTGCCACTTGGGCTCTATATCATTTGCTCGAAATCATTTTCTCGAAATTCATTTGCACGAAACTGATTTGCTCGAAATTCATTTGCTTGAATATCCTTTGCTCGAAACTCATTTGCTCGAACGTCAATTGCTCGAAATTCATTTGCTCGAATTTCTTTTGCTCGAAACTCATTTTCTTAAAACCATGTGCTCGAAATCATATGTTCGAGAAGATATGTTAAATATGCAAAATTTTTTAGATATAGAAATATTAATAAAAATTAATAGGATATTAAGAATATTCTCTAAAATTCTCATATTTTATAACTAGGTATATGCCGAGAATATTATTTAGGTAAGAATCGTCCATTAAAGGCTTTTCCTATCAATTTCTATTAATATCTTTAGAGCTAATAATATTTAATATTTGTTAAACATGTCTTTTCGTGCAAATGAATTTCGAGAAAATGATTTCGAGCAAATGATATAGAGCCCAAGTGGCAACTAACAAAATAAATATACTGTATACACAGAAAACACACACAAAATACTAAAACTAATACTAATACTAAAGAGTGTCAGACAGAGTGAAAGTTAATGGAAACTCGTTATAGCCATGAGTTTTGGATATATAACAAAGAAAGAGTCGAGAGAGAGAGAGAGAGAGAGAGAGAGAGAGAGAGAGAGAGAGAGAGAGAGAGAGAGAGAGAGAGAGAGAAGAATCCATTGATTCATTGAATGTTGGCTTTAAGTAGAAATAAGAGGGAAATAACTTAATATTGAAAGACCATTTCAAACAAGTTTTTATGCAACACAAGAATGCTTTTAGACGTGGATAATGTGATGGAGATATATTCGTCCGAATGACAACAGCCTGTGCTCTTAGAGCACATACAGTCAACTGTTTTTAATGTCAGACAAACAAATAAAAATTTCTGTCAATTCTTTATTTCAGACTTTATTTTCTGTGCACTTCTTTTGACCATTGGATGAAAACTTCAAATGAATAAAAACTGCTTTACTTTTAAGTCTAATTTATGACAACATATAAAAGTGTTTCAACTTTTTTGAAAAGAAAATCAAAGAATTGAAGCAAACATTCAATAAATTTTAGCAGTTTTTACTAAAAAATGAATTCTATTTTAGTTAATAATTATTTCAAATATTAGTTATTTATGTCTTTCTATAATTGAGTTCAATTTTTAAAAGAATAAATTCTTGAATGAGACATCCCTTTCCTCACTCACCTCTGGGCCACTGCCGAAGACAATGC
Organism: Quadroppia sp. Gr-Ori-00064; assembly: GCA_034700825.1. Lineage (NCBI taxonomy): Eukaryota > Metazoa > Arthropoda > Arachnida > Sarcoptiformes > Quadroppiidae > Quadroppia > Quadroppia sp. Gr-Ori-00064. Next base: position 26,020 of record JAQIXR010000320.1, on the reverse strand, counting down.
CTTTGTTCTAAAATTTTAAAATTAATATTAATGTAAAATTGATTGAAAAATTCAATAATATTTAAGTTTCTGTTAATAAGAATTTGTTAAAAAGTTTTATTGAATTTGAAATAAATCAAAGTTTCATTTCAGACGATTAAACAGAAACAGAGTTTTCAAACATCAATATTTGAGAACAAAAACAATATTTTATAATTAAAACACAAAAGCGATTCACGAATCGTCTATACATTTACATTAGGGCAGTGTTCGGGAGCACAGGGAGCACAGGGAGAGCATTAAAAAAGGGTAATATATTGTAATTAGACTAATGTATTGCATAGATATTAATTGAATTAGTTTATAAATTAACGAAATTATGTTATAAATTATGAAAAAATAATATATATTTCACTACAAATTCTCGTAATATTATTGTAAACGTAGGCCTTATATTGTTTGCGGTCGACTGACTGTCGTATGCCTTACTCTATGCCCAAACCATATCATAATTATTATAATAACGTTAATCAATGACTTCAATAAAACTAATGATAATTTAGATGAGAGAAAGAGAAGGCATTTAATGTCTGTTTCCCCAAAAATGATTGCAATAACCAGTAATTGTTTGTAATATTTTGTGCCGGAAATTGTCTGTCGAGTCAAACAAACTCACAATTTTTGGTACAATTATATTTTAAATGTTTTTCTCGTTTTACTAAAAATATAAATCAATTTAATCTAAAAATATATTGAAATAACGAATAATTATTTCCTTTGTATATAAAGAGATGCATTCATTGGTCTAACCCTGGAATGAATAACCCGGGGATCAGAACTCAGAACTTTTGTCAAATAAATATTTTTGTTATTAAATGTAAAACATTTTTTTGAAAACACAATTTCAAGCATTTATTTTTTGGTCTCAAAACACAATTCGTTCAAAATGTTTGACAGAATATATAAATTACACTAAAATAGTGTATAATTTGGTTCACTATGTAATTGACGGCAAAACCTACTGTTGTATTGAATTCAATCTGAATTAATGTTAATATTAATATATTATTGCAATCCTCTCGAGAGTGACAAAACCAGGTGAGGTCAGGGAGGGCTCGTATTTTATATTCAATTGTAAAGATTGAACAAAAATTTTAAACATGTTTAACATCAATCTAATGCACTGTTCGCCAGATTATGGGCAAAGGACAGGTAGGCACGTGAGGCCAAGAGTAGATCTTTGAATAGTTGTGCCAAAAGCTAATTGTTATTACAATTTTCATATGAAAATTCTCTGACATTTGGTTTCCTGTGTTTAGAACTGATTGTAAACTAAAAGATAATATATTTTAATAAACATATTTATTATGTATTTTCCGTTTGCTTCAAATTTATATATTTTTCAATTTTCGTCTAACATTTAGATATGGAATAATATGATGCAAATTATGTAATACAATGTCTGTTATATGGGTTCAGGTCTTCCATATGTCATCACTAAACGACAAAATGACAATTATGTGAATTATATGATCGCATGAAAAGCAAAAACCCATGAATTGTTAATTCGTTGTTTTAAAAATAATTGTTTCAATCGTTTGACGACAACAACAAAAACAATTCACTTCATTATATGTGGGCTAAAGATTTGACACTACATTCACTCTCAACATAATTAAAGGCAATCATAGTTTTTCACAAAAACAGACTTTCCTAATAAACAGATATAATGAGACAAAAAAACGATATTATTATATATGAAACCATATATTATATAATTATTTGTCTCTTTAGTGATAGAAAACGAAAAGTTTTTAACGATTGAATAATCTATTAAAAACTTTCTTCAATTATATTAATCATAAAATAAACGAAATATTGAATAAAAAGTTACTTTTTTGTTATTCTTAACATTTCTTTCAATTCTTCAACTTTATGTAAATTAAAGGATTCTTAAAATAATTTTCACAAATATTTTTAAAATTTTAATATGTTTTTCAATATATATATAAAAGTCTGTAATTTGTTTTCGGCGACAAAATTATATTTCCTTTGAATCTTATTATCGTTTAATACAATCAAAACATGAATTACAAAAAAAGTTACGCATTTTTGCACAAAAAATCTATTAAAAAGTATTTTTCAACAAATGATTCATTCGTTTAGATCTCAAAACCTTAACATTAAATAAAGAGAAAGTCTTTTACAACAAATTATTTTTGATTTTTCAACTGAAAAATTTTCGCCTCAACACAAGTCTGGGGAAAGAAGTCAACAGTAATTGCTTTTATGGGTTGTTATGTGACTATAGTTTCCCTCAAATAAAAATAAGTTAAATAAAAGGAGAATTTTTTTGATCAAAGAATATGGTTGTGGAGTAAGAGTGCTCTTAAAGGCCATAAATTGCGGATCACTGGCCTATCGGCGCATTCAAATAAATGCCACGTTTCACAGGCACTAAAAATATTATTTTGTGCTACCAGTGCTCCGAAACGTCGCCTTCAAATGAAATATTCACATATTTGGCTTAAGTCTTGTTCCACACCATCAAAAGTGAACATTTCTTTCGCTAACATCAAATCAATTGCCATATTTGTGTGGCTTATCCCTCAGATCGCACCGGTAGACAACACACACTCTTTCACTCATTCCAAACCCTTTCGTCTGAAACGAGAAAAATTATTTTCAATATTATTTGAAAGTTTTTTCGAGAGAGAGAGAAAAGAGTTTTTCAAACCGAAAGACAAGAATATATGATTTGATTAATGAATTGCATTAAAAACAATCAATTTTTATGCATTTCTTTGATTAATGTTTTAAAAACATATTTATTTGAAGACAAAGTTTTATACAATAAAAAATATTAGCGAATCTGTTGGAGTGAACGCCACTTATATTCATGCAATTCATTGCTAATCTCACTCTTTAGACATTAATTTTATTCTTTCACTTCTTTACTAAAATATATAAATTTTTTTCACAAAAGCATAAGATATTTGTGAAGGAAAGTTGGCGTAAAAATAGTTGAGACCAAAGAGAAATGACAGAGAGTTTTGTATGAGTTGTGAAACTGCAAAAAATAGCCAACAATTTGTGAGAAAGAAAAGTGAAGTGAAGTTAACTTTTATGCTATTTGTTATATAAAATATCAATTACAAGCACTGGCAGTAAGTCATGCCATAGCACAACAACATAATAGCCCGACCGAGAGGGAGAGCACAGTCAGATGAAGTACTGGTGCTGTCGGTACAGTCGAACAGCCACTAAAACGAAGTGATTTTTCAGCAAATAATCGTTAATTCACGGAACGGGTCATTAGACAAAATATTTTAGCCTTTCTTATACTACATCTCATGTGATGTTAACAACGATTTACTGTTAAGTCAGTTCTCTTTCAATGTTTTCCTTTTTTTGACACTTAAAACAATAATAATCGTTAGGAAAGACTCAAACATAAGAATTATTGCCAAAAACACAAAATATAAAAACAATAATCACATCGAAATCCAGTCGATTGGAATGTATTAGAAATTTTGTTATTAACTTTTGATGAGAAATAGAGATGAGAGAGAGAGATGAGAGAGAGATGAGAGAGAGGGAGAGAGAGAGAGAGAGAGAGAGAGAGAGAGAGAGAGAGAGAGAGTGAGAGTATTATCGATTGTCGAGAAGGAAAAGATGTCTCAAAATCTCTGTTTAATTGATATTTTGTTTGGGGTTTAACTCACAAACTATTGGCTTATTTTCAAAGTCTAATTGAAATGAATTTTTGTTGGATTTAATCAAATGGAAAATCAATTTAATAAATGCTTTCGAGAAATAGTAATAAAAATACAGAGTTTAATACAAACGGAAAAAATAATTTTATATAACTTTTTCCCGAAGTTTAATAACTTTTAGCTAAAAGTTATGTAATATTTATTTCAATCAAATAAAGAGACGGAAAATGTTTTGTAAGAAAATGTTCGGCAATTTTATCAAAATTGAATCATAAAGAAAGTTATGTAGACTTTAATAGCTTTGAAATAAGTTTTTTCACTCAAAATATATAATAATTTGTTTGTTATTACTTCTGATAATTACTTAAAGCTATTATAACTCATTAAAACCTTTATAGACAGACATAAAAGTGTTTTTTTTCCTTTGAAACCCTTTTTTGATCACAAATTACAAAATTGTTAATAAAATTGATTTTTTAGTAACATTTGGTTTATTTTATTTAAGTTTAATGAACTCATGTGAAGAATATTCAATACATTTCATGAATTTTATTAAAGATTACAATAATTTAAATATTTTTAATCGAATTAATCGATAAAATATTTTTAAAGTTTTGATTAATTTTTACTTTAATTATATTTTAAAATTATCTCAAATTAACGTTATTTTAAAAAATATATATAATTTTGTGATTATTTTTGCTCTGATTTTATTGAAAAATTAATTTAATTTGAATTTTTGAGATAATTATTGTTTACAAAAAATTTAATTACATTTGAAAAATAAACTCAATTTCACTCAAATGAATGAAAATATATATTAATTGAATATATTTTTAAAGTAATTTCAAATACGTTTAGAATTTTGTAAACAATTATTGAATTGAAATTTTTAGAGAAAATATTATTAAATAATTAAATTGAATAAATATTTTTAAGATTAGATAACATTCTTTAGAGTTAGTCTTAAACAAAATTTTGATTATTTTAAAATATTTTGTTAAGAATTTTTTTGACATCAATTCATGAGATTTCTATAAAAACATAAAAAAAATTACTAAAAAACTTCAATCTTTGAAAATATTTATGATATGATATGTCTTTCTTTCAATAGATTAGTTCGGAGTAAAAATTATATCCAATCTTAACATTGACTTTAATTATACAAAGATTTAATAAATATTTCGTTTCAAATGAAATCTGTATATATTTTGAGGTCAAAAGTTTTTTCAATAAAAACTTTTCAACAAAAATGTATATTTTTTCAAAATAAAAGCATTTAATGCAAAAAATCAAATGAAGACATCGTTTGAATTGATTAAAAAATGAATTAATTAGCAATTCTGAGACATTTGTTCTTATTTTTTGTGTCTTTAATTATTTATAAAATGAAAAATGTTATCAAAATTGCTGACAACTCACTAATCAATTACTATTTGTTTTTTTTATTATTAATTTATAGCTTTTTATTTTCGCTAAACTTCACTATTTTTACAACACTTTGTCGTAAAATTGATTTAAAAGATGAGAAAAAATATATATTTTTAGATAAATGTTACGCAAAATAAAATATATCCAAAAAATCATAATTAATTGCAAACGAAATAAAATAATTTATGTGTTTTTGTGAAATCCTTTTAGGATTTGATAAAACATTTTTCAACTCAACTCTTATTCTGATGTTTATTAAATGTGAAAAAATTACATTATATTTCACTTTCTCTTTTGACAAATAGTTTGTTACATATATTTCATTTTCATCCCTTCGTTGTCTTCATTGACATGTTTTGCGATTAAAAACAATAAACTATTTTGAAGTCCGAAATCCATTCAATTCGTGACTGTATTTAATAGAAGAGAATTAAAAACTTTTACAAAAGTCTGATTTAATACTAATACTAATAATAATAATATTCTTTAGACAATAAAAGCACAAAATCTTCTGTTGACAACAGAATATTGTTTTCCCATTGCTTTATATTATGGTATATTTGATTGAAAACTTTTGATTAAACAAATTTTAATTAAATTTACATAATTTTCTGATTAAACAAAAGCCATATAATATAATGTCTAATAATATGACATTTAATCGATTCACAGAATATATAATTAATATTAAAAACGAGAATAAATTCTTATTATGTTTATAATTAACAGTTATATTCATTTCATATAATATATAAATATATATTACATAAGAATATGCTATCAATTGTCAAATAATCTCATTTTAATAATTATTATTTCTTTCTTTCTTTTTAATTATAATAAATATTCTTTGAATGTTTGAATAAAAATAAAACAATAAATTAAATTAAAACTATATTTAGATGCAATGGTCTCTCTCTCTCTCTCTCTCTCTCTCTCTCTCTCTCTCTCTCTCTCTCTCTCTCTCTCTCTCATTTTATTTCACATTCACTTTAATTATTTTTGTATTAAATTAAAATAATAGCAAATAATTGAAAAATCCATAGAAATTGATGTTCGCGTTGTTTGGGTGGAGGAGAATCTCAATACCTATTAGAGTGAGTGCTCTCTCATTAGGTTTATATGAAATAGATTTCATTTAGAGCTCAAAATTTAAGTAATGCTTTCGTATATAAATGACATCAATTGCCCGAACATTATATTATATTATATAATATTCATAAATATATACAAAAATTATGAATAGTATTATTAGACATAAAACTGCCTCAAATGATAAGGCCTTAAAAGCAGACTCTCATCACTTGTCTGTGCATTAAATGGCAATGCATTTTAGCGCTCGTATAAGAGCACTGGTAATGCATTTATCAGATTGTCTTTTGCCAAAACCCATACCAAACACAAAGTTTCCAAATCACTAATGCCTTCACGATATTTCATATTAGGGTGTCTTTACTCCACCCAAAAAAATGCAAAAAAAACTTTTTTAATATCAATATTCAGTCTATTTTAGACTTTATATACATTTTTATATACGATATTGTCTTCTACTGTAAAGTAAAACGTGCTCTTCGTCTCAAAAGTTCTCATCCCTTCATATATATGAAGTGCTTTTCTGTTGAAGGTTTGGGTCATTTCCTCATAAATACATATAAAGCCCATATTCTCTATTGTCCTAATATTGTGACTCACAGTCAAAATGTTAATACAATTCAATGGCTTTATGGCATGAATTGAAAACTCTTGGATTAAAATCATTGTCGATAACAATAACTTAAATCGATTTGATGTTTGCGGAGAATATAAATGTATAGACTTTTGTGTGAATTTAGTCCATTTGAAAGTAAAAGCACATCAAAAATGAGATATTTATTCAAATTTATAAAAAAAATTTCAATAATTTTCAAAACAAAAAACAAATATTGCTTCAAATGTTAGCCAATGAGAGCATTGAATATCATTACAATTTGATTGAATTCTTTTGAAAATAATGAGTTTTGAAGTCATGTTATTCGAGTGATTAGTGTTGAGATAATGAGTGGCAAATGGTTTCATATATTAAACATATCACACAATCTGTAAATTCAAAGCCATTGGTGTAATGTTTTCACACATATTTCAGTTCAGATCGCCTTAAAGTCGATGAGACGAACATCAATGCCATGAATGCCTTACTTGTTGTCCCAAAAGGCCATTTAGTTTGCAATACATGTGTTGACCGAAGGACTGAGAACGGCCTCATTAGGCCTGTAGTGCACTTTATCTATAAGTTCCACACTTCTGGTGCCAATTATTCTTAGGAATTGTTTTCATATTTACAACATTTGGCGCTTAAGTCATATTCATGTGAAAATAATTTCTATATTTTTAATCAATCAATGCTTTTAAACATTTAATTATTTATATTCAAAAACCATAAACTTTTTAATATGAAAACTATTTGAATATTTCATTTCAAATATATCTTTTTTTAATGACAACTGATCCAATTGATCCAAAGCTACGCCACTGTTTTGCACGAAAACTATTCAAATAAAGTGAATATTTTTAGGAATTTTCAAAATTAATATTTAGTCAAAACATGCTTACATTTAGTGTTTTCAATGAAAATGTAATATATTTTTAGTTTGTTTTTCATTACTTTTAAATATATTAGTATTTATATTAAACACTAAATGTAGAGAAAAATAGATTAAAATTTGTTTTTCTTTTCTCTGAAATACAAATAATAATAATATATTTGCGAAGATTTCTCTTTGAATCAATGACTTCAATGCAAAGCAAACTGACGTCAAATAATAATAATAAGTTTTAATATAATGAACTGAAAGCCAGGCTTTGCCTCAAATATCAAATAGGAATGGTTTTAGGAATGGCTATAAGAATGCCTCACATATTATATTAATATTAAATCTACAAATTTTTATATTCAAATGTATTCATCTGTGATCTTAATATGCATTCACTTTTCTCGCACTCATTGTGTGTTCAAATGTGTTTGCATTTTATTTGATAGAAATATAATAAAGTTCTGAAAAATAAAAGAAATGATCAGAAAAAATAAGGGATTGAATGCCGAATACACTGTTCACACAAAAAACAAATTGATTGCAAATGCAATTCAATGTGTGTTTTGTGTAAACTTTTTTTTTCTTAATATGTTTTCATTTCATTTGAATTCATTATAAATCAAATAATAAAATATTTGTTATATTCTGTTAACACAATAGGAAATGGTTTTTCTATTTTATATTAACTATATTTTTGTTGTAAAATTTAATTTAATATTTCCTATACCTTTGGTCTCAAAGAATGAATATTTTTTATTAATATTAGTGTAATTTATTCACAAATGTATAGCCCTTTTTAGTTAAAGTAATAGAGTTTTGAAATTAAAATTTTAATAAAAAATTTCATTAATTTTTTTGCTATTCATTAAAAATATATATTAATCAAAATAATGTAATTTCAGGGCTATTATAAAGAGAGAAAAACTTTTATTAACATTTTTTCTCTTCAATTATTGATTTAATTTTATTAAAAAGTTTTTGTATATAATATTATTTGAAAATTTGTTTTTGTGTTAAATAATCAATAATTCAATAACAAAATATAACATAAAAGTCGAGAAAATTTTTTCTTTAATCTAAATATATAACAAATATTAAAATCAAATTTAATGTAGAATTTAATAACAATTCTTCAGTGTTTGCAAAGTTAAAGAATAAGTGCAAAAACTGCCGGCGCTTTCTGTCACTGTCGCCATCGTTTGTGAGAAGGTTAACAATTTTTATTATCATTTGCTGTAAAACAATTCCTTTGTATTGAAATCAAATGGAAATTCTTGTCAATAATCACAGCGTAAGTGTGTGTACGAACAGCACAGGGCTATACATAACTGAATGTCTTATCGTAAGCGAAATAAGGTTTGTCTTCAATGAACAAAAACAAAGCGAAAAATGATTATTGAAGTGAAAGGTCTGAGAAAACGCTTACGCATTGGGTTTTGCGCTCAAGAATTGATTGCATTTAAAAGCTTTCTTCAGAAAAGATTTTTTGATTTTTTTCATAGGATTTGTTCCACTCTTACACCAAAAGAGGCTAAATATCAATGTATTGAGACTTTCATATTCTCTTATATTATATATTTTTGTTTGTTTTGCAAAAAACTTTGCTTTCATTTCTTTGTTTTAATCTTTTTATATGTGTTTGCGATTCCGTATATTTAGAGAAACATTTCTCAATTGAATCTCAATTTTTGTGAACTTTTTTGTTAAACAATTAGATTAAACTCTAAACGATTTGAACGTTTAAATCAATTGTTTGACTAAAACGAAACGAAATTAATTTTATTCTTCACTAAAAATCCTAAATTGGATTTTTTCGCTTCATTTTTGTTTGAATAAAAACCAAATTTCTGTGAATTGATTAAAGAAATCATTTTTTATTTGAAAAAAACATTTGAGTGAATAAAAACATACAAAGAATTTGAATGTTTTGACATTAAATACGATTTTGTATTGAATGAGAAATTTATTTTAATTAATAATCAATAGAAAATGACTTGAATTTAAGATAATTTTTTATTCAAATATAAAATATTTTCTCATTTATCAAAAGTTTTATTATATATAAATCGAAAGACAAATTCAATTATTATTTGTTAGACTTTTTATCGATTCTTATATTCAATGACAAAGAATTCGCTGAATTTTCTGTCAAATAATAAAACTTTTAATGAAATTATTGATTTTTGAATATTATTTACTTTTGAATTATTGGTGTAATTATTATTCAAATTTCAAACCAAAATCTAATAATATTTTTCATTTTATGCATCGTTTGACACATTCATTGAAAAACACTATTTTTAAAAAATAAATTTTTATTAGTTTCTAACGAACTTTAAAATTATTGATTCATTAAATTAATTAATTTTGAAAAAAATGTTTTTCTTGAGCTAAAAGTTTGTGCCAATACTTGAAGTGCAATAAACTTCACAAAAAAATAGTTTTAAAATAAAACGAAATAATTATTTAAAGAAAAGAGTAATAAATTAATTAAATTTATGCCATCCATTGAATGCTGTTTTCATTGAATTTTCATTGAATTTTCACTTATTTTAATGAATACTTATAAATATTTTTCATTAATTCTTTCACTAAATTAAACTTTCATTCAATTTTAGACCTAATTCTTGCAATTGATTTTCATTTGTTATTTAAAACATAAATTGTATTTGCGATTAAAATGTAAATAATAGTGAAATACATGTTATTTCAAACGAAATGAATTTATATTAATATTAATATTTAATGAAATCTTTCAAAATGAGTGATTTCTCTCATTTTATTCATATATTTCTCAATTTATATGAAAATAAATTCTGTATTTAATTTACTTTCAGTGTATTTCCGGAACTAAAATCACTTTATATTGAAATGTTTGCAAAACATTTTGCAAAACATTATTCAAAATGAATTATAAGAAATTGAGTCAAAGATATATTAAAAGAATATTTATATGAAAACAAAATATTAATATTTACTGAAATGCTATTATTTTACTCAAACATGAGTTGAGTCGAAAATATCATATATTTATTTTGATTGAGTAGTGTTTAGTGAAGTTCTACTGTAAGTGATGTGTCGACTGTTGGCTATATTTGCATATTTGTTGATATTATGAAGAATTTAGTGTCACTTAACTTACAATAAAAGTCAATGAAATTTCTTTAGCTCTACTCTTAAGTCATTTATTAACACTTTTTTTTAGTGAGTTTTGACTTTGAAATCAAAATGAGAATATTTTCACTTAAAATTCAAAGTTTAAATACTTTTAATGAATACCAAATTTCGACCCATATTTGTGTCAAATATTTTTCATCGTTTAATAATTGAATAAATTTTTATTTTTTATTACTTTATTATCAAATAATAATATGAATGGAATTTATTTGTCAAATCTTAGTCTTATTGAAGGAATTTAGTGATACATTAATATTAATATTACAGCAATAGTTATAATAATATTATAATAATTAAATGCAAATCAAATGAAATGTTTAATTAAAAATCAATTTATATAATAATATTTTTTTCAATAATATTTGTTTGGATTATTTTTTCTCGATTTTGACGACAGGTTTTCGGTCGAGAGTTTGCCTCTTATTATACATATTTACAGCGCTTCTAATGTTTAGTTTCATATTTCTCGGCCCTTAAGGGGGGAAACAATTGACCAAAATATCAACATATTAATTGTTATGGATATTAAGGGGAATAAAATGTGTTGAAATTCTCATTAATACATAGATATAGATGTGATGGGAATTACTTGCCATCACTTAAGAGCGAGTCGGGACTCCCATAGCCACTGGAGGCGTCGTCTGCGGGCTGGCGGTTATGGGGCGGCGAAGCCAGTGATTCGGTTTGTTTCTTAAGCCGATCTAAGCTGTTATAAGCACTTCCCCCAAACATAACCATCTCTTCGTAATCGTATTCACAGAGTATTCGGTTGTCATATAAGTAAAATCGGTCTCCAATACAGAAACTGTTCATTCAATTAATCAAAACATTTTTTTTCAATTATTTGTCAATAATTTGTAATTATTTTTCCATTCAATTCACACAGAATTTCGTTATTAAGAACTGTTGACATTTGAACAAAACAACACAAAATTAACTAAATTTTCCCCTTTTGTTCATAATCTCTGAATATTTGTAAGGAGAAAATTATATAATATTTTTGCCTAAAATCTAATTCCTCTCAAAATGTTAATTAAAATAGAAATAATTGCATAAAAAATGCTTTTTTCGTATTAAAGCAGAGAATAAAAGAGACATAAAATGAATATTCAATTAAATTCATTAATATATTAAATAGTGATTAACATTAGGGCAACAAATACTGTGTAATTACTTCTCTATTTTGGACACAAAAATTAATTAATTTTTTAATTGATTTTTGAAGTGCATTACAAGTAGAGGACAAACACCAGTATTGAGAGCACAAACACATTGAGAGCACTCACCGATGGCTACATTGATTGCATTGAAAGCATTCCACTAAAAGAGAGAATGAATTAACAAAAAAACATTAGATATATATAAAAGTTGATCGAAAAGTATTGTATAAAAAGTTAGAGAAAATAATTACTGAAATCGATGTGAAAAAAGAGAGTAAATATAAAATAGAGAGTATTGAAAAAATACAGTCAATAGATATGATATATATTGAACACATACAATGATAGACATGACCGCCCCTAACCCTCATCACCATCTCGAACGCCGGGATCGTTTTATTGCACGCAGAGCACAGACCTGTCGTTCCGAATAACCTATTTTTGTAGCAAAAAATAATAATAATATAATTAATTGAAAGCAAAATTGATTTTTATTTATTTGCTCAACAGAATCAATGAATGCCCTGTGCTGTCAGTGGCTGTCCATACCTGAGGTAATCTCGTTTGCAAAGAATGAGATTTGCTTTTGTGAATAGAGTAGAGCCAACCTCCCCGAGCCGACAGTCACAACAGGCACACTTGAGACAGTCTTCGTGCCAGAGCTGATCCAACGCTTTGAGGAGATATCGTTCCCGAATGGGTTTATGACATGCGGCACATTCAGGCATATTGTTTGTGGTCATTTGGGTCAACGGCAGTCGCGTCGCTATAATTGGCTGAACCGATGATTTCATATCCATTTCGTTTGAAATCACTTTTATGTGTAATATATTCTGTCAATAAATTAAGGAAAGGCTGGCCTGGAATACAAAGATATCAGGATTAGAGACTATGGAGGAAGAGATTGACTTAGAATTACTGTTCGCGCAGTCTATACAAAATGTTAGGCACAGTCATTAGCGGGTGTTTGGGGGGAAGAGTGGGATTGGGAGAGAGTGTATAGAATTTGAGTTTTAGGTCGAGAACTGAATTATTGGTTATAAATATATATATATTTTTGATGCCTTTTATCTGTTTTAAGTGTAATCCTCTTAAAGCAATGCAATGAAATTCACATATTCTTTGATCACTTCATAGCTTCATATCATTTAATTATATCATAAAATAATATTTATAAAAGTTTTGCTTTTTTGGTCACAAACACATTGAGTGCAGAATTTAATATAAAACCAATTTATTGCTATGAATTGAATAATATATAGAGCTCTGAGAGACTGGCGAATATATCAGTCCTAATAACGTATATCAATATATAAATGATTTCAATATAAAAAGAAAATATTTGCCATTATATGAAAGTTATATTGAAATCGACTCAAAATGTGTGTGAAATAACTATTATATGAGATTCAGGACTAAAGAGACGATGAATTCAATGTTAAAGTGTTGTGATTTCCGTCGTTGAGCGCCGACAACAACAGCTTGTGTTGTATTGGCAGTGATTCTCACTTTTTGTCATTCAATTGCAATAGTATTACAGTCTATGAGTCGATGCCTTTCAGAGCTCTTCTATTAAATGATCAAAATCTTAATTGAAATCTTGTCAAAACACAGACAAAGTGAACGTTAATACACGTGTCATATATATAAGGTGCCCATAGCAACCGCATCCCATCTCTGCCATCCCCTGCACCACTCGACTCCCAGTGCTCTTCTATCACCATCTTTGTTATATTGAACACAAATAGCTTTTGAGTCCATATCGAAGAAGTGACGCAACCGTTGCCAGAATCACGACAACAGGCAATAGGCAGGAATGGTAGGAAAGGTTAGCATTCATTTGAAAGCAATATCGCTTCAAATACTATAATAGGATTGAGTGGCGGAACGACTCAACCAAACAAGCATTGATTCTAACGATTTTCGATTGCATTCAAACATAAATCCAATTAAAAACACATTCACTAAATGTGTCCAAATTTTTTTGTAATGAATTTTATTGAATATAAACTGAATTGTAATTAAAATTTATATTTAATTAACGAAACAAACGAATCAATGAATGAATCAATGGTTCCGCCGATGAATGCCATCAGAAACGAGTGCTCATTGTTTGGCAAAAGTTTCTCATAATATAATATAATAATACAATAGCCATCGAAACGACAATTGAAAGGAAAGACTAAACCTAAACTGGAGGGTAAGCCCGAAGAGGAGGAGAGGGACGGCATTAAAATGTTATGGCATTGAAGGCAATCATATTATCCATATATTGTGTATAACTATAATAACATTTTTGCCCACATTTTCGTATCATTGAATTGAAAGACAATTACAGCACAAGTCAGTCACCGATTCCCCGATTGAACAAAATTTCAATTTATGTGTCAATTATGTGTTTGAACACAAAAACCATGGGTTATATGAGAAGAGCAAACGCTGGCATCAGTCAAACCATATTATATTACATCAAACATTGTTATCTCATTTAAACGAAAAGTTTTCTCATATTATATTCAAACCAATTATTTGCACACAAAAAAAGTTTGGGTTATTTTTGGCCATTCATTATATGATTATAATTTACATTCAATTTATAAAAAAGAGATTTATTTTCATTTTAAGTGTTATTTCAAAAATACAATTCCAGACAAAGACTTGTGTTGTGGAGAGTGAAGAGGGAATGGCTTAATATTGAGTGATTTTTTATTAAACCCAAAATTTGAAAGACTATCAAAATATTATTTTTCGATTGCAATGGTTTTCATTGAAAATATTTAATATAAATATAATGATGAATATTGAAGTTAATCCAAAATTGAAGGCCCGGTGCTCTCAATAGTGGATATTATTATTGAATGAAAATACAGTAATATTTATACTCTTCTCATGTTTTTTATTAAATTTTTTTCCAATGAATGAAATGATTGAAAAATAGAGACATTTGAGAAAAGAAATGAAAGATTGAAAAATGTTTGCAATATTTGATGGAAAAGAAAAAAATGAAAAAATAGTTTTTTGTCGATTCGAGTGTTCGAGTGATTGTAATAATAGTATCACAAAAATACGATAATATAATATATTTGAAAAGTTTTCTCTTCTTTTCATTTCAACTTAAACTCCTGTATTGAAGGTAATAGTCGGGTGCGCTCAGGCGTATCATAAGTCCGTTCCTAAGACTAATCAATGTGTCAGAAATGGAACCGAATGTAAAAATTCAATGCATTGGACGGGCATTGGAACTGTCAAATATATTTTTCGTCAACACACCAACACATTGGGCACTGGCATCCAATGCCTTTATGGCTGCACTCAAATTCTTAGCTTCACTTCCCATTCAATTGAATTTAATTAACTTTTTTTTATTTGGTTATGTGTTTAGCACTCATTGCACACAACATTCCTATCCATAAAAATTTCTTTTGAAAGAAAAACTTATATTTTATTTGATTTTAAATCAAAATTTTATTACTTATGGGTTTAGACAAAAAAAAAATATTATTTTAAAAATATTTTTTTTTCATTAAAAAATTGTTTCATTAAATAAATCACATGAAAGTGAAGGCTTTAATTGGTTTAAATCCTACATAACATTCGCAATACATAACAAAAATACAATTAATTAACTTTAATTCAAATCTAATTTTTTCTTTCAGTTAATTGAATTCTAGAATAAAATTTACATAAAATCACATTTCAATTGCTTTTGTCTGTAAGAGAAATCACAAAAAACTGATTGATTGTTGTGTTTTAAAATGTTTATGTTTTAACACAAAATTCAAAATTCAATGAATTTTAAATATTCTGACAAAATATTAACTAATTTTTCCTTATATTTTAATTTATAAACACTTTTGTGAAATAAGAAAATAAAAACCCATTTTTGGGATTTCAAAGAACTTATTATTCATAAAAAGTGTGAAATTATTTGAGAAAAAATTATCAATTTTTCAAATATTATTTTTTAAATGCCATTCGAGTTATTATTTTTGACCAAACATTTCGTGATTAAATATATTCAGAACCAATTATTTGTGATTATTATTATGAGTTCAATAATGTGTAAAACAATTTCTTTGGCAATAATTTTTGAACAAATTCTTCACAAAACATCAGTCGAGCAGAAAATTTTTATCACACTTTCTCACAAATGTATAGTAATAGCACATACACACACACATACATTCAGTGCCTCCCTGTGCTTCTGAACAAATATCTCAAATATTTCATCACAACTCCAAGGGTTTGATTATAAGAAATGAGTTTGAAATCTAACTCTTGATCTCAAAATAGTGTATAAAAATAAATATTAAAATATCTCAAAATTGAGTGAAAAATATATTTTATTTCGTTTTTTAAATATTTTTACTTTTTTTGAATATTTAAATAAGAATTTAAATAAAATTTCACAGAAATCAATAAATTTATTTGATTTTCATATAAATAGATAATTCACTCATTTGTTATACCACTAGAAAACAGGTTTTGACAAAACTTTGTCTTTCATTCTCTATGTCTCAAAAAATAAGACTCAAGTCTTAAGGACTGTATTTGTGATGATTGAGGAAAATATTTTATTTTTTTGACACAAACTTTTTTATCTCTAAAAATGTGATTTTTATATAAAGTATTTTTTATTGATATTTGAAATCAAATACACTTTTGATATGATTTTCATTCAATAAGTTTTTGTTTTTATATTTAAAAATTTGAAATTAATTTTATATAATTATCTCAAGTATTCAATCGTTTGAATGTTTGTGTGATTTTTATATATTTAGTCATTTGTTTTGAATAAATTAATAATTAATTTTGAAAATAAATTGCGATTTCAATCAAAAATGTTTTTGAGATAACGATTGCGAGAATGAAATGTGAAAAGTTTGAGAGAAGTCTCAAAATGTAATTGAATTTTTGACATAACGTTTATTTGCGTTTAAAACAACAAAAAATTATATAAAATATTTGTAATTTTGTTGAATTTATTTCTTAATTCTTTATCATTAGAAGAGATGACTCAAAATATTTCAAAAGTGAAAGCATTACAAAAATAAGAGATAAAAAACTCTTTGATTTATGAATTAAATATCATTTTATAAGAAGGGTATTAATAAAGGTCTAAATCCAACAAAAACTCATTTCTTATGATTTCAAAATGCATTTCAATTCCCAAATGTATTTTTCGTTTTAAGCTCTAATTTTGTATTCAAATCACTTGAAAATTACTTTAAATTTATTTAACTATGAGTGAGTCGAAGGAGAGAAAGAGAGACAGAGAGAGACTGAGAGAGAATTAGAGACACTCAGCCATCCATAACATTGGGAATAGCGATCACTGAAAATATTTGCCCCAAAATTAAGACTAATGTCAAGAAAATTATATAAACATAGGATAAGAGAGAGAAACAAAAATATGCGAATTCATAGACACAGAGGAAAGACAGTTCTCTCATATAAAACAAGTTTAAGAAAATGTCTTTTTATGAGCTTTTGAATAGTTGTCGCTTTTTTTTAAAAAAAAAGTGAACACAAAATAATGTAAATAAAATGCAAACATATTTTTAATGACAACAACTCTATTGAAAAATTCACACGAATTAAGAGACAATAATTATTGCAATTGAGATCAAATCAAATGTAATGCTTTTTTTCGTTTTCCTTTGGGTTTAGACACAAATTCACAACAAATTTGATGCCATTTATGACGGAATTGTATAAAAATGCAAAAATAATGTCATTTATTCGTGTTTTATGACTGCTTTTTCTCGAGTTTATAAAACATTTCAAGTTTTCACTTTCAGACACAAAATAAGAGAACTTTTTCGATAATATTATATATAAGTAGAAAAATGTATGAATTTTATTATGTTTTCGTCAGCTCTATGTCTGATAAGATCACAAGAATTTTATTCTCCTTTTTCTCCTTTTATTGCCTTTCGATATAATATTTATTGACTTTTATTTTTACATTTTGTTTGACAAAAGTATTGTGTGTTTGGAAAATAAAAACGTTTTTCAACCAATGGTTTTATTATTCATTGTTTGAATCATTTTTTCGCTGACATTCAAAATAAAAAAAATGTTTTGAAAATATATTTTAATAAATGTAATAAAAATGTAATTCAATATTAAATGAGAATCAAATGCAAAGAAATGTTGAACTCTTTTCACTGCATTTGTGTTGCACTAAATTATAGATAATTTGTTTGATTTAATTCTATGTTTTATTATAAAAACATATCATTTTGTAAATGACTTTTTCATACCTAAAATATTCAAAAAATAATTGAATTTTTCGAATATATAATTACAAAACGACTGGCCTTCAAAACGACGATTAAAAATATGTGAAAAAATGAATAAATAATTATAATTTAATCGACTTTTTTTGTCGACACTTTCATTCAGTCATTCAATACAACAAAAAAGAAGTTATTTTTGAAATGAATTGAATTTTGAAAAAATAATTTCGAGGAAAAATAATTTATAAAATGTATTATTAAACTCATTGTTGAAAAGAAAGTTTTTATATTAATTCAAATTTAGATATATTTTGTATTTTGTTATTGAGTTTAGAAAACTAATTACGAGATTTTTTTTCTTTACAAACATTTTTATATTTAATATATAATAATAATCTCTTTTGTTGTGAAGAGAAAGAAAATCACAAAACTGTGAACAAAAGTTAATTAAAAAATGTTATTTTTCTCTCTCTTCACACAAACCTGTAATGAATGTAAGCCTAAAAGTGTATTAAATGGAAAGTCATATTCAGTGAGAAATAGATGAATATATGATTAATGTTATAAATGTTTAGTCATTTATGACAATCAAATTGAATCCAATTTCGGGGCTTTCAATGTGTGTGTGATTTGATGATAGCATGCATTCGTCAAAGAGGGATGGGATGGGATCTGATCAACAGTGAGACATTGTGACCTTTTGGTGACGATACGAGTGATGGGGGAATGGGATCGCCGTTCTCTGATCCTAACACTGCAATCACTGGCACTGGTATTTGAGGCGACACTTGATTGCAATGAAAATGTAATGCAAATAATGAAAAGTAAACGCTTTGAGGACTCACTGATTGTTAGTCTGTTGTGTGTGAGAGAAATGTATGTAATATTATATTCTACGACAAACTAAGGCACACCAAAGCACCGGTAGCCCAAAAATGGTTTCTTTTATCACTTTTATCATCAGAAGGGCTCAAGTTTTATAGAATGGCACCGTTGGGTATATACGCTTCACTGCCTATATTTATGCATTATTTCTCAACTATTGTCAGATCCAAACACCGAAAGTGTGTGTCAGAGCACAGTCAGCAGTACTGATGCCACACAAGCAAAGGCTCTCCGCATATGCTTTCCATTTGTATCATTTTATCGTTATATTCAATGATACCATAAATCCATTAATAGTGTAGAGAAAGGCTGAGAAAAACGTCAAAACGAGTTATTCTCGCACTTTATATAGTCTTCTTATGTCTACTTAACTCTCAATTGTATTTCAGTTGTGAATCAAAATAATTGTTTAAGACTTGTATTTATTTTCATTCTTTCAAATAAAGGAAATATTTATTGAAAATAACATAATATTCTTTGTGTATATTTTTGTCATTATATCAGACAATGAATTTGTTTCATTAATTTGATTTGGGGTAATGGAGGGGGCGCTCAGGCGTGTCATAAGTCGGTTCCTAAGCCTAATCAATGTGTCAGTGAAATAGAGCCCGAATGGAGAAGAGAGGCATTGGATGTGTTGGTTGTGTATTGGATCTGTCAAATCCACTTTCGTCAACACTAACACATTTAGCCCTGTGCTGTGCTGTGCACAACCAGCCTGTCTTCGGCTTTACTTATTACAAATTTGATAGAATATGTTTGGGTGAGAGCACAGGCAGAAATGGTAGGGCTTGAGAGCCAATTTAAGTGCAATTGCAATGCATTGAATACACGCATCGCTGCAAAAAAGTCTTAATAATATGCATGTGTTTCATGTGTTTGAATAGCACTCTATGGCTGTATAGTTCACTATTGCCCTCACTTTTCAATTCATTCACTCTTTCTCTCAAAAACTCTATTCATGTCTTGCATTAAATAACACAAAAAAGTGATTGAATTTGTATTGAAATTCTTCTCAATTTCTTATAATAGGATTCAATAAAATTATTCTTCAAAAATCCATTCAGTATTCTATGCGAAGAATAGATATATTTTGCAATTTTTTTGTCACTATTATTATTATTATTTATAATTGGATGAGAATTTGAGCTAAGGATAGGGTCAGCGCCGGCACTATTTTGCAAAATGTTTCGGTTCAGTTGCTTTGAGAAGAATATCAAAATAATTGCAATTTATATTTTGTTAATAAAATTTCATTTTTCTCTTTAATGTGTACTCAATTCGAGTTTACGCTTGACTTCAACGAAATGCTGCAAAACTCATGGCATACAAAATGCAATTTTTATTACATTTATGTCCACTGGATATTGAATTTAAGGGTCTGTGTTGGGGCAGAGACTGTACGGAAGCAGCACTGGTAGCTCTCACTGTCATTAAAGAATAGGAAAGAGTGTTTTGAACAACTTATCGCATCGACACATGCTTTTTGATATTTATGAGATGAGAGCAAAGCACACGACTTTGACTTCAAATTACAGACTATATGGACAGGCATTTTGTATATGTACTAAACATATATATTTTACAGGACAGTAGTCTTTATAAAACCATTCAAACGATTCTTTATCATTTGATTCACTCATTGATTTTGAAACACATTTCCATTCCTTATATCAACGAATGATTTATATTTCAAGTGATTATAACTTTTGATTAATTTCTGACATTTTTTTAATAAATTTATGAAATATTTGTAATTTTCTAATCAATAAATTCATGAAATATTTGTAATTTTCTAATCAATAAATTTTCATTTCGTTTGCAATGAGAGCTAAGAATATGAAATGTTTGATTGAAATCTGATCTATAAGTTTATGATATTCTGTAACACAAATAACAGTGAAATGAATTCAAAAGCAAAACATATTTTCATATTTGGCACAACTGTTCACTTATTGAATAGCATTTGATTTTGCCATTTGGTCGGGTATTATATGTAAGTGCAAGTGATGGTTCAATAGCGCAGTTAGTGTTGTATAAGGCTTTCAAAAAGAGGAAATTAAAGTATTCTTTGGCTATATTTTGACAGAAACTTCTTGTGAAATAAGACAAAAAATCTGCGTTTGTGTCCAATATATGGCTTATGTTCTGTTGATCATAACATCTATTGTCACGCAATCGGACCACTCATTGTGTCTACAATTTGTCTGAAATTTACTTTTTTTCTCATTAGTTCTTCGCAAATATGAGTTCCTTTTGAGTTGATGACAAAATAACCGAAATATGCATTAGTTTTATGATTGCATTATATTATACAACGGATAATAAATCTCTTATCCGTTGGAAATAATGCACAAAAAATAACACTTTATTATTGGCTCATCTATTGAAGAGCACTTGCTATTCAATGACACCAACTGCTCTCAATCGCATACATCCCTGTGCTCTGTATTTTCTAATTTTCAATAGGAAGGACGCGTGCAATGGATTATGTGATTAAGTCTTCGTTTGCAATGAAAACGAGTAATGAATTGCCTTTTTTCGGACAAACGATAACATAAGTGACGGAACCGTTGGTTATATAAATGATTTACAACTAATCAATCGATAAGATCTGCGCCAAAAACAAAGACATTGTTAGACATCGCTGTAATTGTGTCTGTGATTAGGAGTCGAGTAAATCATTATTTACTATAATTGCTATCTATTTATCTCTTAGTGGAATGTCCGCCACTTTCTGTCGGCCACCGAATCAGTGGTGAAAAATTGGCAAAACTATTGGTGCAAATGTAGAGACAGACAGACGAATGCCATTCTCATTAACCTCATAGCAAAACCTGATTTATCTGCGATTACAGCTTAAAGGCAATGGCGTTAAATCCGAACCAAATGTCTCTCACATAAAAACTCGGATCAGATTCAGAGAAACGGATTTACTATCAAATGGTTTTGAAACAATAATTTGAATAGACTTTGAACAGAGATTGCATTGAAATGAGGCTAACATTCAAATAAAAGTCTCATTTCTGTCATCGTTCTTAACATTCATATTAATCATGACTTTTATGAAACAAAAGTCAAATTCAATTCAATTCTCGTCGAAGTTTAAACTCAAACTCATTCAAGATTTTCATATAAAGATTAATGAATAAAATGAAACATTTTTTAATGAAAATTGAGTAAAACATACCTTCAATTAGTCGTGAAAATGACAATCAATTGAATAGATTGTATACAACTTTAGACGACTTTCTTATAACGCAAACAAAAATCTAATGAAATGAACACAAAAACTATTGAATAATTAAATTATTTTCAACAAAAAATATTTTTTCAAACGACAAAAAAAGAACAAAAATGTGTTTACATTGGATTGGATTTCAGTGAAGAATACGATTCTGTTGTTTCAGTGAATGTTCAGAGCATTGACGTAATGAACAACACATTCAAATGCATTGAATTCTTGTCTCAACTCTAGGCGTTCGCAACACAGACAACGCTATAGTGAATTCTATGCCAAACACCCAATGCTTTGCGAATATTTCATTCACTGGTAAGGGATGTTCAGCTCAGGCACATGCAGTCAAACACACAGCCATTAGTTTGCAGTGCAAGACCTAACTGCCCTCACATGATAATAAGTGCGTCCAACAAGGCATCGACAACTGCTTCTACAGTCACTCCAACTCCACCTCTGGGCTGATGACAGAGTGTAATAGTAATGGTATAACAAATTAATATAAATTTCTTTGATTTTTATTTAAAATAAAATATTTATTTAAATTATTATTAATTTGAATGAAAACTCATTAAAATTTTATGTTAACCAAAGCTAAAGAAATATATTTAAATACAGTATTTGTTTTGAAAAGCAATTCTAGTGTTCAGTGACTTCGTTCAAAAATAAGAAAATTCAATACAAACTTAAAGTGTTTTTTCGGCGAAAAATATAATATTATTCATGAATTTATTTCTAATATATTCGCAAATTTTCAAATATTCAGTGAAAACATCAATAACTGTAAATTAGAAACATTTTTCCATATAATATGTAGGCATAGAATAAACAGCACTTCAGAAGAGAGTTCTCTATATTCTATAATACAATATTTTCTCATTCATTTCGTTCATAAATATGAATGATTTTTCTGAAGTTGTTTTCATTTTAAAAAATTTTAATTTATTTTTTCACAAAATAAATAATAATTCACTCAATTCTATGCAATGCATTACATGTGTTCAACACATATATTAAAGTAAACAATTTCTATGAAAAGTAATTACATTTGTTTTCGAGACTTTCACTTATATATGAATAGCTTTTACTAGAGATTCACTACATTGGGGTATTGTATAGACTCGGGTGGTCTTCAATGACAGCGCCGAACACTTTCACCCCTTTTTTTCTTATGAAATATTTTTAAAACAATCGCTAAAAATATATTTCAATAGAAAATATTATTTATTTTAAACGTTGATTAAACTCAAAAAAATTATTGTTTTATTTTCATAACTTCTTTAAACACATTGAATAAAAATTACTTTATTTTTCTTTTGTAATAAAAGTTAAATTATTGTTATTTTATGGAAAATTATTTCTTATTTTTGTTCTCTCTTGAAATCCGATTATAAGAGTCGAGTCTTTTTGTTATTAAAAGAAAAAACTAATGATTAAAGTCTTTGAGAATAACTGTGAAATGAATTGAGAAAATGCAATCAAATAGTTATTGATTGTTAAGTGGATTTACAAACATTGAAAATAAAGTATAAACTCTGTTAGAGTTTAATTAAAAATAATAGTCCTTTCCATCCATTAGGCGCTAAGATATATATTTTGGTAGTGATAGAGAATGTGAGCAAAGATTTTTTGAGTTAATTTTGATGTTGTAATGAATTCATGGATTTTTTTTATACTTAAACTTATATTATATTTAGTTAATCTTGTGTTCAATTTTGGATCAGTTATTCATAGACTATTCACTGCACGAGACGTACAGACAATACAGTATTGAATAGTTTTGAAGCAATTTATTGCTCGCCACGAATTGTGTGTAACGTTCACAACGCCCTGTGCTCTGCAAACACTATACCCACCCCTATATGTGCTTAACTTTGATTGCGATTAGAAAAGGACTACATTTTTCTCATTTCTTTAATAGCAAAAGGTTTGGTTCGGAACTGATTGAGAGAATATCTCTCTCTCTCTCCCCTGTGCTGTTCAGCGCTCTCAGCACATCTCATTCGCCCTGTGTTTGGACTGATAGTAGCATTGGTTTTATTTTGCTCATTATTTGCCTTCAATTCTATGCCTTTCGTTTGCTTTGGCATTAATTTAAGTATTGAAGTACAGACTCTGTACTAAAGACCCGGTGCTCTCACATTCACGAGTTTTATAATTGCATCGGTAGTAAATTAGATCGTTTGTAAAGAGCACTTATAGTGCCGGTGCTGTTAATATTCAATACCACTGCTATTGATCGACATTGAAAACAGACTTTTATTTCGAAGTTTTATTATATTTTGTTTTTATGAATAACACAGAAAACAATGTTTTGAACAAAAGTTTGACATAAAAACAAAACCATTACAAAAACAACTCAATTATAATGACTTCAACTTTTGTTTTCATTTGCTCTCTCTTTCTCTCTCTCTCTCTCTCTCTCTCTCTCTCTTTGTTTCTCTCATTCAAAATAAAAATAAATATTTTTCTCATTTATAGTGAAATCAATTGTTTTATTGTTAGCAAAACATCCGATAATTTGTAGGTTTATGTCCTTCAGTGCATTGAAAGCACAGTTAGTTATCTTGAATTTGGGTTTCCTTTGAGTTTTGGACTGAATTCTAATAATAAACTATTGAGAAAAAGTAGTAATAATTTATAGCGAAAGGGAAGGGAAGGCATTGTAAACAAGTGTTTGTAAGTCAACTGAACCCAAGACAACCACTTTTGACGGCTGTTTCTAGTTTTATCAGCCCTTTCACTCCCTGTGCCCTCACTTTTACAGTGAATATAATGGAAGTGAAACTTTATTTACAACTTATCCAATGGTTCCTAATCTATGAGGCCTTAAGTTTGAGGCCAATCAACACATCAAAGGAACGGCAATTATAGAGTTTGTTTGAAAACCCAAAACCCAATGACCCGAACATAAGGTTATTTGCCTTTGAATTCAATTTCCATAAAATAGTCTAAACTGAAAATCACATGAATTTTGTACTTCAATCTCAGACCTAAACCCAAACCTCATTTGCACCGAGACTTTAAATATAGTGAATGTGCACAATATTAACGCATACTTAAAATGCATAAAAAAACAAAAATCATTTCAATTGCCGTAAAGTATCATTTGGGGCGCACAATGAACTGTGGGGGAGGGCTGTGAGGGCTGGCAGTAGAGATTGGTCTATGGAGTGAATGCAAGCAAATTGGGTCACAATTGTGTCGCTCATCAAAAATCAACTTTTTCTCAAACAATTGCACAATAGGTTTAAGTCAAAAGATTATTGTAAATTATATGTAATTGAGTGACTCTGGCATATAATACCGTTCCCTTCCCTTGAGCCACATTATTAGAATATTTTCGATTTTAATTCAATTAAAATCAATTGAATTCAATGAAAACCAATAATATTAATGAAAATTTGAAATCCATTTAATGAGTAAAAACGAGTCAATTATTTATGAAATATTTTGTAGAAAAAAAAGATTTTTTTATAATCCATAAAATATTTTATTATTTGAATTGAAACATAAATAAGTTTTAACTCAATTTGAAAACACATAATGAAATGACTTTACATTACATTCGTTGAACATATTTAACATAAAGACAATTATATATTGAAATGATTTTTATTGC
>JAQIXR010000319.1:0-32983 GCA_034700825.1 Quadroppia sp. Gr-Ori-00064 | reverse complement strand
AGTGCTTAAGAAAGCGTAAGAAGTGCTTAAGAATGCGTATAAAGTGCTTAGACATCGGAAACGACTGTAATACATATGCTATACAACGAAACAATAGATATTATTCAGTAGTCTTTAGATTTAAATCAAATAAATTGCTGTTTTGTCTTACAGTGAGATCTTATCAAACAGTCAGTCGTTATTGTATTTACTGTACGAATAATAATAATATGAAACACTTATTCGCAAAAAAATAATAAAATTTTTAGATAAGAATTCAATTTAGGGGCTCATTCAGGGGGTTTATTATTGATTTTTTCGTTTCGTAATTAACCCATAGATTTGATCTCATTTTGTTTTGCGAAACAAATATATAATTCATTTCATGTGAATATTTATCGATAGATTGAATACACAGTAAATATCGAGATCGAGATAAGGGTCAGGCATTTAATGGCATGACTTTTAATTATAGTATTTTTTTCTCCGAGAAAAATGTTTTACAAAAAAAGTTGACAAAAAAATTACTCTTTTTATTGCCTAAAGAATTAGTTGAATATTAGCTGTAATTTCAATAAAAAAGAACAAATTCCAATCGAAATATAAGTGAACTGGATCACTTTTAGGAAATCAAATACATGCTCAATCTATTAGAGAAAAGGACAGTTAGGTTAATAGATGGGTCAACACAAGCGCGCATGCATTTAATGGTGAGATAATAAACTTTATGTTATGTTTCATAACATAAATCAAATGTTAATTAAAAATTTATTCAACAGTTTTTCGACCAATAGTTTATAAATCGTTTCATCGAAAGTGCATTTCGTTTAAAGCCTTAGAGCAGAAAAATACTGCAAAACCGTTTTGAAGGACTAAATGAGTGAACATATAAATATTTGTCGTCAAAAATCATGAGATATAATGAAGAAATAAAAACTTAAATTACATTTAAAATACAAAAAAAATAAATAAATAAAGTTATTATCGATTGCAAAGACAAGCGTAAGAGAAATGTGGGGAAAATTTTACGACAAATTCTTTGGAAATGTTTTCTCACAAAATATAATGTTTTTCACGAAATCTTAAATTCAAATGACTTTTAAAATTAATTTTATAATAAATTTTTTTTATGCATCTCTTAAATGAATCTCAAAATTTTCAGATAATATTATAGCCATAAAATACTCGAGGAATTTGTTTTCCATTCAGTCCTAAAGCATTGAGAAATTTTGATTTGTTATTGTATTTAACATTTATTTTATAAATAAATGTTTTTCATATAAAACTTTAACACAAATTATAACTAAAATATATATTGCAATCAAAACTGTATTCAAGAAAAAAGAGTAAATTCAATGAATAAAAATATTTATCACAAATATTTGCTATCAATGGAAGGAATTTCGTAATTATTTTACAGTATTTTTATTTATATTTAAATAAACATTATTTTTATATAAAACTTATATTTTGTAATAAAAATAATTCAAACAAAATATTTCATTTCATTTTCAAAAAAACTTCATTTGAAATATTGCTCAAAATTTTATAAACAAATAATTTATTATTTTAATTAACCAAAAATTAATGCCTTTTTAACTGAAATATCTATTTATAACAAAAACAAAACAACAAATCTTTCACTAAAAATAAATTTTTCTCACAATTAAAATATAATTCAATCTACTCTTTGCATGAGTTATGGCCCCTGTGCTGTGCTCTGGGACAGTTGTGTTCAAAATAAGCACATTTCAAATCAAAATCTCAAACGATATTTAAAACTAAAAATACGCTAAATATTTAAAAAGCGTATTGTTTTTAATGACGAAAAATATCATATGATTTATAATATTAATAATTATTTTCAATTTTATTTCACATTTCACTCAATCATTAAAATGTTGGCAAAAGTCTTGTAATTAATTTATGATATTATTTTCATTCTATTTGTCCCCGAACTCTAAGATCAAATGCAATGATTAGATTGTTTTCTCATATCATTGGTTCGTTAAATTAAATTACAATTTTTTTTGGGTCTCTCTCTCTCTCTCTCTCTCTCTCTCTCTCTCTCTCTCTCTCTCTCTCTCTCTCTCTCTCCCTCTCTCTCTCTCTCTCTCTCTCTCTCTCTCTCTCTCTCTCGCCTGAAAAAATAAAAGATATATAAACCAAAAGTAATAGCAATTGATTTGAAACGAAACCCAAAACTCATTTTCCACTCAAACTATATATCAATTACTGATCGAGAATTTCAAACATTTTGTGATCCAATACTTAATGATAAGTTTGTAATGAAAAACACTTTTTTTTCATTTTCTTATCGGCAAAAGAAAAAAAACATATATAATAGTGAAATATATTTATATATATTTCGCCTGTAATTCAATGCGCGTAAGTGTTTGGCGACATAGTCTGGAAAGTCTTAAATACCTTTCCTCTTCTATGGTATTTAACATCATATTTAACTCATGTATTATTTTCTGCGAAAGGAATTCAATTGAATTTAAAGTGAAATTCAAATCTAAGCCTAAATAACTAACACTGTATTGAGTGAAATAATGGCTCAATTTTTTTGGTAAATATTTTTACACAAATAATTATGAAAAACATATTCAGAAAAAAATTAATTAAAATTTATAAATTTTTAGCACATTTTCAAAAAATTAATTAATTATTAAAAAATTTACAATTTCTCTGAACTGCAGTTAACGGAAAAAAGTGTAAAAATCTTTTCATATTTTAATTAAAATATTAATTCAATTAAATAATCAATAAATTAAAAGTTGAGACAAAAAACTCAACTTATTATACAATGAGTTCGTTATACAAAATGTAATACAAAATACATTCAACAAAAAATGCAAACAAATTATAAATTGAAATTAAATTAAGAAAAAAAATTGGAATGAAATTAAAATATCAATTAATATACAGAAAACAACAGTTTGTTTATACACTTATCAGGGATTATATAAAATAAATGTTTTCTCTTATAATCCCCCTTAAAATTTCTATAATATTTTTTATGTAATTTTTCTCTCTTTATGTCATAATTATTAGTGAAAATTAAAGTCAAAAATATATATGAAAAACGTGCAAAAGTGTGGCCTAATTAGGGGTATATTTAATCCCATTTAACCATTAAATATGTTTTTGTCTCTCATTTCTAATACAAGAAAATACACATCAAATATAAAGCCCAAAAAAATTCAGTTTTGATTTGCTTTTGAAGAAAATGAAAATACAATTTCACTCAACATTTTAATGGCTATTCGCGTGACTGATATAATAATTAAATTTAATTACGAATACAAATACCCCTTAAATGAGAATAAATTCCTATTTAATTGTTCTCATCATTAAAGAGATTTTATAATAAAAACTAAGAGTTAATCGTCTTATAAAACAGTGAGAAAAATAAGATTATTATTCATAAACGAAATTAAAAATTTATAATCAAAAAGAGATTATAAATAAAACAAAAAAATTATTTATTATTAATTTTATTATTATTAATTCAAAGCAATAAAAATTAATTACAAATTTTTTAGTCTATAAATCACTGATAAAAATAAAGCACTTTTTTCTCGATACAAATCATTGAAATCTAATCATAAATATAATCATAAATTGTGTTTCAAAAATACGAACTAAAAAATTGAAACAAATTTTTTAATTATCAAAACTATTGCTAAAATTAAACTAAATATAAGCCATTGATTGATAAGAGAGTTATGAAGAAAAGTGAAGAAAATTTGTGTTTTTTGTTAACGAAAAAACATTTGTTATTTTAATCCATAGAAAACAAAAAAATATATATAATTTATGTTCAAAATCAGGGGGTATTCACTGGGCCATTGACTGACCGACATTTTTAAGATCCCCTAATAAATCGATTTTTAAAGTTTTCATTTTTTATTCTAAAAAATAATTAAAATTGATTACCCCTTAAAAATATTGAGCTAGCTCACTTCGTTACTACAGTTGTAAATATTCCAATTTCATGCCCCTTAAAAGTCAAGCCCAGTGTGAATGGCATCAAATGTTTTTTATTTGTTGATGAAAAAGATTTTGTAATTTTAATTCTGTTATCACTTTTAGCCCCTCATATGAATGGGTGGAGAACTGATCTCATGATTAAAATTCTCATTTGTAATGTCTTTTCGCAATAAAGGGGCGAAAAAAAGTTGTCTAAACTTAGTCTTCACACAAAACAACTGCTGTTGCACTCAATAGTAGTTTTGTTTTTTGTTTTCATTTCGTATTTGGTTTGAAATTTACTAAAAAATCAGTTCAATGAATGATCCGAATATATTACATAGAATTATTAGTTGGTTAATACCCTTCAGGGGCAAAGAGAGATATTTTCACTCGTTTTAATCTTAACACTTCACTCATCCGTTATTTTCAGCGATAAGAGTAAAAGAGAAAAAAAATCGTTTTTTTCTTTATTTTCTTATCAGTTATAATATATTTATAGCAAAAGGTTTTCTTATATACAATTGGCGACAAAATCAGGTGAAAGAGAATTACTAAAAAAATATGTTATCATTTAATCGGTGTTTAGTTTTATTTTAAAATATAATTTCACAATTTATCTGACATTCAATGCGAACAAAATCACTGATAAATCAATAATATGTTTAACTTTGAAGTCAAATATCTGTCGAAAACTTCAAATAATTTAAAAAAGTTTTTCTAAAAAAAACAATTTTTATCTTAACTATGATTGGCATCAAATATGTCTCTTCCAGTAACCCAATGCCCCTTAAAAAAAGAGTGTTTTTCAATTATCAGTGACAGGGGGGAAAGGTAGAAAAAACAGGGGTCAGGTACATAGTTCGGGTGCATATGAGCTGAAGGAATGAGAAAAACTAATAAATATTTTTTTATATCTCAAATATAATGTCTACAAAAAACGATTGGTTTGTGAGAGAAAACTCATTTAGTTTTACAGTTAATTAACTCTCACTTCAACTCAATATAGTTTCAAGGGTTTGGACGCAAAATATTAGACAATAAAAAAACAGAAAACAAATTCAAAACTGATATTCATTTTTAAAAAATCTCATACAAAATGAAAATCAAAATACTTTTAACGATAGGATGAAAATCAAAATTCAATTTTCAAATGCCATTTTGTGTGCATTTTTATTAGCGATTATATAAACATAAAAATGATAATAAATTTTCAATTCAGTGCCGAATAAAACAGTTTTATAACAAATAAATAAAAATTTTATTTCAATTATTATTTCATTTTTTAGATAAATAAAAAAAATTATTATATAATAGGAATTAAATGTAATCTTCAAATAAAAGTCAACATAAAAAACAGACAAATAATTTACGGAAACATTCTTTGCGTCATATAATCCCATGTAAAGGGGTATAAAAAATGCCGATAAAAAAAAATATTATTCTCAAAAACCTTTTAATTTAATATAAACTTAAAATGAATAATAAATTCATAGATTAATGTTATTTTTAGTGACTGTTTAGTGAAGAAGAAATCATTGTTTACATACATATTGAGAGAAGAGTTTTATTATTATTATTATTATTGAGATTTGAATTGAATTTTATGTGAAAAAAAAATATTTTGTTGTTGTTGTATGGGTTCAAACACATCAAGAATAAAAGGCCGGGCAGTGGCGCGAGAATATCTGCCTGTGCTGTACAGAGAGATGTCTTTTTTCATATAACAAACACACACAACAAAAAAGTTATGAATCGCTTAAGAAATATTCAAATATTTGACTACAAATAACATATACTGTTATACAAGACTTCTGTGACCAACACATTTCATGTCTTCACGTTCGCAACACAAGAGTTCTTAGACCTCATAAACACACACAACAAAAACACACACTTTGTATTCAAATGTATATATTCTTTGGTCTTAAATATCCGTTTGACGAGAGATTGAGTGACAAAACAGTTATAGCAAAAAAACTCAACGAATTTCTCTTCAATCCATCAAAACATGGAATGAATGAAAAAACAATTTATTTTTAGTTTTTGTTGTGTATATTTGAAACACAATTTGATGATTGAATTATGAATTTCTCAGTCATTTCGCTAAAACATTGACTCAAACTCAAAGATAACGCGATTTTTTTCCACTGAACATAAATCCACTTTCACTTAAAAATAACACTAAAATATATATTAAACTTATTTTATGTTCACTTCCAGTGAAAGACTTATTACAGGAAATATATTTCATTCAAAAATAAATTTCTAAATAATTACTAATTTTATCGAAAAAATTGGCAAAAAATAAAGAGAGAGAAAAAAATTGAATTTTTAAAAGAAAAACTTTTCAAAAATAAATGACATTTTACTCATAAATAAAAGAAATTTTTGCGAATAAAACAATGATTTATAAAAATAAAGTCAATTATTATTATAAAAGAGAAACCATTGAAACGATTATTAGATATAAATATCTATTAAAACAATTGAATATTCAGGTGGTATTCATGACCTGAAAACGGCTTCTCTTCACACAAAACACACACAAAATATAATACAAACACAAAGTTTTGCGACAAATAATAAGGAGACAAAAATTCTATGATTTACTACTATTACAGCTATTGTGGCGAAAAGTATATACTTTTTGTTCAATGTATATATAAAATGCAAAATAAAGTCAAAGAATAACTCCTTTCGAGAAATAGGTCTTATAGTCAACGACCCGACCCATCGAAACGGTTAGCATTTTTGTTACATATATTGTAGGCATAAAATTGAATGCATTTTCAAAATTGAGAAAAACTGTTGTTTACATGTTTATGGCCTGCGTTTCAGGGGTAAGGGGGTATTGAAAAAGCACTACATTAAATTGATAATCACCTTTATATACCTATTTCTATGTCAATGAATACTTAATTTTAGAGTAATTTTTTTTTATTATTATTACGTGAAAAATCAAAACATAGTTCAGATAAATGTGAAGAAATCGTATCCAAAAACAACGATCAAATCATTCATGTATTCAATAATTGTTTCTATAGTTCAGAAAAAGTGTTTTATAGTCGAAAAAATCATTTAATAACTATTAACTGGAATTTTATTCTCAAATAAAAGTTTTTTTTTCATTCAATCTATGCTTAAAATTATTTTGCAAACATTTCTTCAAAATCAGGGGCTTATGTTTACAGCAAATATTTTACGGCATATAATTCATATACAAAGAAATTAAATTTTTCTTCAATTAAATTAATAATATTCTTATGCTTTTCATATGGAAAACAAATCATTGAAAAAACAAAAACAAAAAAAAACAATTCTCTCTATATATCGATATATTTCATAATTTTGTTGTCATTTATTATAATATAAATTAGATTTCAATTCAAATCTAAATGAATAGAGTTTTGAGAATAAGAAAAGAAAATCATATTTAAAACAAGCAATTCCTATGCAAGTTTTGAATGGATAGGGGGGTATCGGTGCCCCCTTAACTCAGTGACCGAGTTATGAATGAGGCGATGATTTACAATATTGTATGCATTTTATAATTGTATTTCCCATTCATCCAAATAAATATATTTATCATTTCATTAGAAAATAAAAAGACAGACAAAAAACAAGTCAAACAAACAAATAAGTTGTGATTATTCAATTGTGAACAACAAAAGTCATAATAAAAAATATATATATAATACAAAAAATTCAGTTTTTTATTCGTTATTATCAAAAGCTTACGATTTTTTTTGAGGAAAATAACTATTAATTCATATATTCTTCGCATCGAAAATATTTTGATTTATGAACAGTAAAAAAAACTTCAAATTTTTATTCTTCAGACAAACGAAACATTTTTTTCTCTCTCTCTTTCACATTAGAAACAAATTTCAAAAAATAAAACTAAAAAATTGTTTGAAAAAAATCTCAAAAAACAAAACAAACAAAAAAATATTTAAATAATTATTATTTAAAAAATTTATTCCTAAATAGAGTTCAAGAATTGAAGACAAATGCTATTTGAAAGACAATTACTATAAGACCTGTTGCTGAAGGTCTGTAACATTATTCTCG
Organism: Quadroppia sp. Gr-Ori-00064; assembly: GCA_034700825.1. Lineage (NCBI taxonomy): Eukaryota > Metazoa > Arthropoda > Arachnida > Sarcoptiformes > Quadroppiidae > Quadroppia > Quadroppia sp. Gr-Ori-00064. The sequence goes on along the minus strand of JAQIXR010000319.1, from coordinate 24,955 downwards.
CATCAGTGGTAATGCAGAGCACATGGTGGTATGGTATGGTAGAGGGAAGAGGAGGTCAACCTTTTCTTTATTAAATTATAGTTACAAATAAAAAGTCATAAAATATGTTCATTTTGTCGATAAAAACGAATAAAAATTGCTATAAAAAAACATTCATGACTTCTATCATTCATAAGACATTAAACCCCCCTTAAAAGTCATTGAGGAGAACATTCGCACACATGCCCGGCCTCACGGATAGGCATTAAAAACAACACAAAAATTCCTAACTGTTTTGTGAGCCATAACAACCCCTTTACTTCTCGACCAAACAATACCTCAAGTGATTGTGAATACAATTAATTATATAATATTTTTTATGAATATAAATATGTAATAATATTTCTCTTCATTTGATTTGTCAAACGATAAGAACAAACAACAAAAATGCCATTTATTTGTGCCATTCATTACCCCCTGTTATACAGTGATTGACATCTATTTAAAAATGAGATTTTGATAAACAAACCATTTTTTAGCACTAATTTTTAACAACGATTTCTTGCCCCTTAAATCAAAGCAATTAGTGTTCATTCATTTGAAATATTAATATTCTTTCGCCCCTAATTAAGGTGTATATCTCATACACCTGCATAGAATATTCATTTATTTCGCATAATACCCCTTAAATTTACTTTGAAATCCAGGGTCGACTCAAGAAATTATATAACATTCCTTCGGAAAACATATTGAAAAACAATTTTTAAAATTTGTTTTAAACAACAAAAATAATTATCCAAACGATTGACGAAAATAATTATTCAAATACTTTGTTAACCCGAATAATCAGAGAGAAAATATACTTCCCCTTAAGAAAAGGGACATAAAATACATACACAAATCACTGATTGGGTTCAATGAGAAAATAATGCGATATTTGCTTTTATCAGTAATTAAATATTCAGGGGTTTAAGGGGTTAGAGCACATTGTGCACAACAAAAGGAAAATAAATCTAATGAATATACAGAAAAAAAAACAAAAACGAAAAACACATAAAAATTGGGAACAATTTATAACATAAGTTATATTCCTATTATATGTGAACCACAAAACAATTGTCTATAACATTGTATATGAAATATCACTTCATTGAATGCACTGCTAATTAGGCAAAGAAAATTGTATTATAAAATAAAAATATACATAATCTTTCATATAAATTAAGGGGTATTTATACATATATTTTTCAATTGATTTACTGTCAAAAATGTTTTTCGTTTTGTCATTATATCGCTGTAACAATGAATTATGGCATCACTTGTTGGTCACGACTACTGGCCTTTGAATTCAGATTACAATCAAAGAGATAGAGAGAGAAAATAACCCCCTTTCAGCCCCTGATAACAATTGTGGTCAGACAATAATGAAAGGAACAGTGCATTGAAAATCAATAGTCTATTTCACTTCAATTAAACTATTTTTCAAATCTAAACCAAAATATTATACATAAAAAAAATCTCATTTCATTTCATACATAATATCCAACAAAATATATATTTCATTAAATTTTTTTACTTTTCATTGAATTGTTTCTCAAATAATCAATTATTCAAATAAATAATGAAATCATTTTTGCCTTTTATATCGTCTGTGAAATGATTAGACAATCGATGAACTAATTTATAATTTACATAAAAATTTAGTGAAATTTTTTCGTTTTTGGTTTTGGTTTTGATTTTTAAATTCAACCAAAACTTTGTAATCGATTAATCAATTTTGATATTAAAATGTAAAAAATAAAGTTTAGATTTCTGTTTGTTTTGTTGTTGTTTTCATATATTTCTTTTGTATTAATACTAATTGAAAATTCTGTATAACTTTTTCGGTAATAATTAATCAAAAAAAAATATATATATAATAAATAAAGTATTTAAATAAGAAAAACGAAACAATCATTTCATTGAAAATTAAATTAACGATTCGTTTCAATCAATTATAATTCAAACAAAATTTAAGTATTTTTTTTCTTCTCTCAAAAGTATAATTAACTTAAAAATATTTTTTTACTTAAAACTGATTACACTTTTGATGATTAGATTAACATTAATGAAAAAAATGATAATAAAAACATAAAAAAATTTTAAGCAAAAAACTTTTCCATCACTTTTTCGTAGGAATTTTTTTCTCTATTGCCCTAAAAATTGCATTTTTTTTCTTCGTTTACTTATGTGTAGACAAATGAATGGCTTGAGGTTTCAGTCAAAATAAATGACCTTTCACTCTGTATATGACATTACATTTTTCATATTCAATGCAATCACACATATATTTGGGTCACAGTGTCTTTCGAGTACAAAAACTATGTTAAAAATTTGTAAACAAAAATCAATACCAAATATAATGAGAACTAATATTATAATTAATATTTACTTTTCAATTAAGTTATTAAACAATATTTTTTTCAATTATATTTCAACACATATTTGACTTTCGGTTAATATGACTAATAATTACATTCAATGCAAACATTGGGTCCCCTTTTAAGGGGCGAAAATGTTTTTTCACATACATTATAAGAAATGTGCAAATATTTGATGAGAATTTATATCATAATTATTGTAATTATGTTTGAAATTGTTATTTAAAATAATTTTTATCTCAATTTAAATGAAAAGTTTTTTATATGAAAATTTAGACCAAATATTATGTCTTATAATAAAGTTTCCGTCGGATTCTTAACCCCTATTTTGTAAGGGGTATAAGTGCTTTAGTAACCAATTAATCGTCTATTGTATTGAATACTTGTGCCAATTACTAGTTAACAGCACTCGACGGTTAGCCCAGTCCTGTTCGGTGCGAATCCCCAAAAACATTGCAATTGTTATGCAATGGAAAATACAATGAAAAGTAATTTCTTTTATGAGACCCTTAACACACACTCACATAAAATCACGAAATAAGGGGAGAATTATGTGAGAAAAAATTGCGAAATAAAACACAATTTATATAATAATTAATTTTAAAAATAAAAATAAAGTCTAAATACAAAGAAAAAGCCAAACATTTCTCTTCGTCTCTTCACTCAGTCAAAAGGGGGTCTCTTTTTTGTGGTCGATTTTGCACACAATTGAAGAGTGAATTGAAAGGAAAGGGTGAATAGAATTGCATTAATGATTGCATTTGAAAAATAATAATAAAATAATTTTTCGAGAATTTAGTCCTTAAAAAGTGAGCCAAACATTTATTATAACATTTAGACGACTATTAAATAATAAGGTTATAATAAAGACGTGTTTTTTTGCCGCAAAAAAAATTGCCTAAACTTTACAAATAATAATTCAATTTTTCTTTCGTATTCAAAAGTAATTATTTTGACTGTAATTTCATTTAACGAAAAAAAGTTATATATTAATTAAGTTCACGTTTAAGGGCATTAATGATGGCATTCCCTTTCAAAAGGGGCTGACAATTAAGAATATGCTTAAAAGATGAATATTTTTCATAAATTAATACATAATATAATAAAATTCATTTCATTTTTTAAGCCCAAGAGTAAAGAAGAGCAAAAAAATCTCATATTATATTAGACTTAAAGCCAAAAGAGATTTTTTTGAATAACTTTTTGATTAGAGAATCAAAAATAACAACAAAAAAAACATTATATAAAAAAACAAAAACTTATATTTAATTAAATTCAAAACATATTTTAAATTATTATTCAATTCACTGAATAGTTATTAAGTGAGTCATCACTGAAATCGACTTTTGATTATCGGTAGAGAAAAAGCACATTTAATTAACATATGTTTTGCATTGAAAATACCAAATATTGTATTAATAGTAGAGAAAAATATATATCATTTTTCTATTCACTCATTCATTAAGAATCAAAAAAAAATATTAATTCATAGCAAAAATAGCGCCAAAAGCCATATGTTGTAGAGATTGAAAGTCTAGACCAAAAACGCATCGCAAATCATAATCATAGCTTTGATTGTCTTAAACAATGACTGATTCAATGATTGATTCAAACATTTAATACATAATCATTTGTAGTCCAAAAAATCAAAAGTGTTTTTACTATTCATAATATGAAAAAATGCAAATCAAATGCACAGAAAAAATGGTTTGAAATGTAAAACATATGCAAAATGTTTGCCCATTCAATGTTCACATCAATAACATGAAAATTATTATTATTTAATTCAAATTTCATTTATTTTTTCTCTCAAAAACACGGGTGAAAATTGATATTAATGTTTTGAACACCTGAGAGAACCTGGGAGTGTATAGTTTACACCTGAGAAATAAATATATATATATAGCGATCACAAATGATTTGTGTTATGAAGATTGAAAAGTGAAAATCAAAACAAAACAAAAAAATAAACTGATTTATAGTTTTTGAATGATTTCATGAAATTTTTGTTTTCATATATAATATTAAAGTTGACTAAAAATTATGATAATTTTATCGCAGGAAAAAAATCTCATTAATTCAATGAATAGAAAGCGATTGAACACAACAGCAAAAATCTATACTATTTTCTCTCTCATCCAAAATAACATTATTCATAATGTTATTCATAATGTAATTCTCGAGCCATACAGTAATCAATCATTTTCTATGTAAGGGTTATATACAGAATAAAAAATAAATAAATAAAAAGGGGTTTCATTTAATTTTCGTGAATAAACAAAAATCATTTCAAGAGAGAGAAAAATATATATTAATCGCCAAAAAGGTTGTTAATCTCAGGTGGGCTTCCAATATATATAAAGGACATGGGATCGTATATCATATATTCTAAGCGTAGGTCAAATAAAAAAAAGGGGCCCAAAAGTGATTCCCTGAACGTCTCAAACATTTTTTTATTTGTTATCATTTGTATTTTGAAAGCGAATAATGATATAGAAATCGAGACATCAAATGATATGTATATATACTGTAATTGCTATACAATAATGAAAAGACACCTGAATTTAAATAAGAATTCAATTACAAGTCCCCCTGGCCCCTTAGAGAGAAACAAGGCAATTCCCTTTTGTCGATTAATTTAAGGGGAGAAAAACGGATCAAAACTTTCTCTCAAAAGAAAATATTTATTCAATTAATTGTTATGTAATTAAGTATTCGTTTCGCAAATAAATTATTAGTGAAGAGAATTAATAAAACAAAAAATATACCCTTAAAAAAGATAACCCTTCAGTTCGGCTCTCTTTTATGTATTTTTTTTTGGCGCTGTTCACAAAATACATACATCTTTTGAATCAAAACTATTTATTAACAACAAAAAAATACACCAATTATTTGGTCACTTGAATAATGAATTTTTTTTGTGGATCAACTCTTCCTTTCCTTACATACCAGCCATACCTTATGTAGAGTTTAGTCATTGATATTATGATAACAACAACAAAATTCAAAATATTATTAGATTTTTAATTGAATATATTTTTTGTTGAGAAATGTTTGTTAATTAAAAGTTTTGTCTTTCATTATAAACAAAGTCTTACTGTTATTCCAATACTTCGATAGCAATGCAAATGTGAAACAAAAACAAAGCCAAAACTCACCTAAAAATGAATAGAAAATAAAAAATTAATTATATTTTTTTGTAATTAATATATGATATAAAAAATATTTCAAATTAATCGCACATCAAATCATAAATCGTTTTTACACACAATTCATGTAATATTCAAATAATTTGTTGTCTTTTTTGACCAAAAACACAGAATATTCACGAAATTCAATGTTTAAAACATTGAACGAAAATCAAAAGTTTGTCTCAAAATGAAAATCATTTCTTAAAACAACAAAACATAAAAACATTTTTATTAATTGTCTTTTCATTACACAGCTATTAATCGCTTAATGAGTTCTTCCGGATAATATACCTGTGCTCTACCGGTGCCGAACAAAACACAATATAATAGACTTAATCTAAGATAGAGATCAGTTGTATATATAAAAAATATTTCTTATTAAATATACGATTAAAAAATAGCTAACAATAAACCCATCTTTTAAGGGGTTAATGACTTATTTGTTTACAGTAAAAAAATTCTCTTCCCCTGTAATTTCATATGTGCTTTATTGAGAAAATACCCCCTTTAATAGAAACACAATTATGTGATTCACATATGAATTGCAAACGAAAATAAAATGTAATTTTCTTTACAAATAAAATAGTTATGAAAAATAAATGCACAAAAAATTTGTCCAAATATTTCTCAAAATGAAACCAATCGATAGATCACATAAAAAATAATGTAATCAAAGAGGAAATACACGATTAAATGTACAGTCATTTACTTCTGGTATTAAATTGTCGTTTAAATATTGTATTGAATTTTCAAAAAACAAAAATAAATATTTAATTTACGAAACTTTTAATCCCTTATGAGTTATATAATAAAAATATTTATAACTCATTCAATAAGTCATATAAAAAGGGAATAAACATGTATTTATACCCCTTTAGAGTGCAGTTAATTTTCAAAAAAACAGACATTAATTCTCGTCTAAGTCTAAAATATTGCCCAAAAAAAGCCCAAACAAATCAAACATCGTTTTGACACAAGAATTCCAAACATGTGATAAGAAAAAGGGGTATTTTATATAAGAAATTCATGATTTATTAATAATATCCCCCTTTAATAAGATCTCAAATAAATTATTTTCATTTTAATTAAAAGCTCTTTTCATTCAATTATAGTGAATGGAGAAAAAAATTGAATAAGTTTTAGATTAAAAAAAATAAATTTCAATAATTTGTTACCAAAAAAAACAATTACTTAAATACAGACAAAAAAACATCTTTTTTGATAAATACGTTAATTTTGATGAAAAATATATTCAATTAATGGTTCTCTTCAACAGAAAACTTCCTGAACAGTAAACAAGACAATTGTGTTCAACAAATACCTAGACTTTCAAATACATAATGAAAAATGTATTTAAACTTTTAATGTCTAAACAATTAAACTCTTATTATCATTAAAATCTCATTTATAAACAACGCAAACACTAATTATAATTAAGTTATCGCTTATATAAGAGATTATTATATAGTTTTTCAAACATTTTTCATCGTTTAGGAAATGTTTGCTTAAATTCGCCGAAAAAATAAATATATGAAAATTATATAATATTTTTTCGTATAAATAACAAACCAATCGTTTGTTTCATTGTTTGCATCTATTCTTGCAATAATGTGTTGACAATATTTGACCACAAAATTCAACCACACTTTTCATAATACCATTCATTTATGTCTTTATTTGTTATCAATTCAGACATTATTTGTTGGCCAATAATATAGTGATGAAAAACAACGCTAAAAATGATTTTTAAATATCCCGGAACCGAGTGAAGGGATCTCTCTCTCTCTCTCTCTCTCTCTCTCTCTCTCTCTCTCTCTCTCTCTCTCTCCACATCTCTTCTCTACTCTTTCTCATAGCTGACAAACAGCTAATAACAGATACGAAATGAATTGAATATCAGTCAAAAGCACCGTTAGGTTGACATCAAAAAACAAGTTAAAAGACGTCTTACGGAAGTGAACATCAATTTTGGTAAACATTTTTATTTCATATGACGTGAAGAGCAGTGAATGGACTTATAGGCTATGAATAGACTTATTCTTATAACATATTCATATCACTGATGGCCACACCGGAAAGGCTGAAACGGTATGGGCTTATCTATTAATGAGTGGCACACACACAAATCTCCCTGAGCTATGAGCAGAATATCTAAGTGTTTTTATATCTAAACTCAACCCCTGAACACCTTTAGATGTGATGTCAAACACTTTGAAAAATATGTATTTGTGTTAAGTATTATTTTAAACAACGAATCGATTTTCAACTTTTTATCGCAAAAACATTTAAAATTAATTTCAAATATATTTGTAATAAAAAGTATTATTTTGAATAAAAGTATTTTTTTTGAATAAAATATTGAATTAAAAAAACGTTTTTATATTTTGTACTCAAAAAACATTTTCAAAGTATAAAGAGATGAATGAAATATACATTCATTTATGCAATTATTTTAATATATATTTTGTAAAAAAAATATTTTTAAAATACATTTCCGACAAATAATTAATTTTTTTGATCTATTTTTTTCGGATCCGCTCTTTGGTTGTGAAAAATATGTTAAGAGATCATCAAAAAGGGGGAAATAAAAGGAGAAATCTGTAGATTATAACAACTTTTTCACGAGTCGTCTAACAGTTAGTAAAACATATTTCAAAAATATCTTTCAATTGGATTAAATGAAAGCCTTTTGTAATGAAAAAAAAACAGAACAGAAGGAAAGGGAGAGAAAAGACATATATGTCTAAAAGGTGTGTATATAATACTAACACAATATAATTAAAAAGTTTTATTGTTATTATTGTTATTAAATGATTATAAAATATATATAACAGTATTAAAAATATAATATATTTTTTCAATAATAAAAACTCCCTTTCCATGAAAAAAACACCTGTTCTGTCATCAAAAAAGGCAATTAAGCAAACAATGAGTTGACCCAAACATCAGGCCATAGATATTAGGCATTAAAAGAGGAATTATTTTTAAAATTAAATTTTTATGTTTTTATACATAGAGACAAAAAAAAGTGAAAAACATTTCATATAATATTTTCATCAATTAATAGTTATATAATATTTCGTAAACGAAAACAAATGCCAATAATATATATATATATAAGTCTAAAAAATCTCTTTTTTATTATCAGATTATAAATTCATATCATTTTTAACTCTATTATTATTAAGATTTCGTTTCATTGTTTGACTGTTTTGTGAGTCGAGACAAAAATACTTATATTTTTATTATTACTATTTCATAGCATATAATAAATATTAAATATAACTTATATTTCTATATAAAGTGATCCAGACTCGTCTAAACGCCTACCCTTTTTACTTCGATGAGAGGACACATGCATAATAAGGGGGTCAATAGAAAAAAATTGTTAATCGACAGATAGTTTGACTAAAACTGTTATAACATTATTGTTCATATCATATGCAAAGCAATTATTGTCAAAAGTTGTTTTCTTATTCAAAAGGGGGGCAAAAATCAAAAAACGCTTTCAGCATTACGCCAGGGTGATGAATGTGCCTTTCGCCACCCCCTTCTATTTAAGGGGGCCATTCACTGTCTATTTTTAAACATTTCATTGTCTTTCTTCTCAAGTATTAATCTTTTGAAAAATTTTTGTATTTGTTTTTTCGCATCAAAATTGGGAACAATTAAATGAGTCATACATTATATCAGTCAATAAATTGTCTGCAATTTGTTTACTGTAAGAAAAAGTTGATTTTATATCCAATTTATAACTATTTTTATAAAATGCATGAATTGATTCCTCAACTCTAATATGGATCCAATTTTTGGTCAATTATTTTAAGATATATTTTTTGAAATAATATCTTTTTTAACACAAAATATAAGTTCATTCACTTTAACTGATTGTCAAAAAAATATATTATATTTTAATATATATTTCAATGATTTTTAACTATAAATAAAATTCATTATTAATCACAAAAATCATTGAATTCATAATAATTATTATCAATCAAATGATTTTTTGATTATATTTTTGTTTCTGTGAATAATTATCGGCAGAAAAAAAATTTTCGATAAATTTTTCATTAATTATACCTTTTTTTACTCTTGAGTTCAAAAAACAAATTCAAACATATTATTCATAAAGTTATTTAAGTCTTTTTGATTCAATTAATTGTTATTAATATTATGCATGAAATGAACATAACTTATAATTATTTATTACTGGCATTGAATTGTATTTTAAAAACTCATTGCAAATGACGACAACCACCTGAAAAAAGGACCTGTGATTATGAATTCAGACACTGTTTTACATTCGGTGTGACATAAGTCTCGCAATTATTTGAGACAAACAACAAAAAGTCTTTTCAAATATTCACAAATAGCACGAAAAAGTCATTTAGCGGCAACTTCTGGTCTCATATAAATAGACGGATCGCTTGAAAACTAAACGTTTGCCTAATATATTGCGGAACGAATGCACCGGTAGTTTAATTATGAGTTTTAATATACATTCAAATGATAATTGTGTTCAAAAAAAAACAAAAAACAAACAAAAATTGTTTTCTTCTTCGGCATAAATATTGACACAAAACACACACAACGAGAAAAAAAACCGTATTTTAAATGAAGAAAATCTATTGTAAAAAATCAAAACACAAAAAACAACATATATTTGACTGATATTAACATTTGTTAACAAAATGTTTATTTGCAACAAATAGTGAGAAAAAAAACTCAATGCTATTTAAAAAAAGGATCTCTTCCTTGTCTTCACTTATATTAGTCACAGATATATTCATTCGAGTGACGAGTGATTGTCAGCCAAACGATACCATAAGCAAAAAAATGATGATTTTCTTAATAGTCTTAATGAACGATAATCTCATTTTTGTGTGCGTTTTGTTAGCAATCATTTTGATGGACAACCGATGGAATGGTTGCCTCAAATCGATTCCCCAATATAGCAGACAATCATTCTCTTTAAATTCAATTATACCCCTGAAATATATGGCGAAAAAAAGAGAATTACTTCCCTATTGTTGTAATAGGCAAATCATGTTCAATGATCCCGTTCCTATCTGCTTCAGTGGCTAGGTTTCAAAAATGTAAATGTGCTTGCATATACACACACACATACCTGGGTCTAATAGCAGTGTTGCATCACTTTAAGGGTGAACTTTTTTCCACTGGTATTAAACAAACAGTAATTGTCTCACTATTTAGTGAATAATTGACTTCAAGAAAAGCAAAGAATTTTTATGAAAATAATTATTATTATTAGAATTAATCATAATTTTTGAATGCATTTAAAAATTGATGAATAATTTTTTGGGCGTTTTATATAATACTATATTTATAACAGAGAGAAAAGAGAATACATGTGAGAGAAAAAGGGGTGAAAATTATTATTTTTTTATTATTATAAACAACAACAAAAATATATGGATTGAGACCATTCAGTCAGTGATCTTGAAATCAAAGCGAGATTTTCTTTGCCTTAAATTTAGTGTTGTTTTCATAACGAAAACAAAACAAAAAAACAAATCAAAGCAACAAAAAAAAGAGTTATATTTTTCACGTGAAAAGAGAGAAGAATTATATTTTTTGCTTACTTTATTTGATCTCATTTTAAGGTTGAAAAAACTTTTTCTCCAAAATAATAATAATAAAAATAAAACTTTTTTTTAATCGATTGTCTCTGATATTATTCAATGTCAGACAAGAACTGGGTTTAAAAATTCAAAAAATTGTTTTTCATAATAAAGTATTTGTTTTTTTTCATTTGAAAATCTAAGGCAAAAGAAAATATAATTTAAGGGGTTTTTAGCATTAAATAAGAAAAAAATATAACAAAATCAATACAGAAATGAAATAACGAAAATAAATCGAAGAAATGTTAACTTTTTGGCAAAAGGAAAGGCCATTAGAGACGACTGCGCCATCCATTAGAGGGACAGTGGGTTAGAGGTAAGAAATACCTGTCTCTAAAAGGCTGAAGAAATTCAAAATTGATTTTTGATTACAATTTGTTTGGTTTTGTTGTATTGAAAATCATTATTAGATTTTCATAAATGAGACCCAAAATCGCAACACATATTTAAGGCTATCTTATAATCGAGTTCTCATTATCTCATTATATCGCACACAAAGACAAGAATATTCTGACTCTCAGTATATAATTAGTGTATAATTATTTTAACCTAATTTTAACCAAGAGTAAAACCGACGAAAAGAAAGCAATTTCTTTGATATTATTTTTACATTTCATTATCAAAAATAAAAAACACTTTAATTAATGCATTGAAAGTATGAGAAAAAAGTCTTTCCTTTGTTTTGCATCGAAAAGAAAAACTATTTTTTTAATTCATTTAAACAATTAGTTAATTATAAATAAATGTCTGCAAATGTTGTTATGCATTCCTATGGCTGTAAACGAAATAATTTTTTTTAACACACAATATATTTGATAACAAAGTGAATGCAATTGTATTTTACAACAAAAACGGCTTTCAATTCCGGTTCGTTTTGTGATGACATTCACTATAACGAAAGTATTGAATACAGAGAAAGAAATTTATTATAAATATTTTGAAAATTATTTTTTACATGAATTTCAATAAACAGTAAAATAAAAATATTTGTAAACTTCTTATGTATGAAAAAGTAGTATTTAATTGAATGATACTATCTATGAAGTATCATTCTTATTATCATACTTATCTATGAAGGGGTCGACAGATGTTTGACTGCAAGTTGAAAAGGGGCTGATTTTGTGTGAACACATCAAACACAAAAAGAAAGGTAATTTTATTTGCATTTTTCAAATGCATTTCATATGAAATACGAAAAATGTTTTTTTATTCTTATATATCAAAGAGAATAACAATAAAAAAAAAAATATTCAATTCGTGATCAAACCGTCGGTCAAATGTCAGACACATTTTCATTGGCCACAAACACCAGTAGCTGATGGACGGGTATATAGGAATCCGGTATCAACAAAAATCTCGTTCCGATTTTTTTTCTCTCTATTCGAGTGAACACATATTTATTGCCTTTTTGTTAAACATGAAAAAACATTACAATTTTTGTATGAAATTTTTAGATATGAAATAAGTGATAGTTTTTGATAGTTGTGGAGTCAATGGGAATGTTGTGAACTTGTGGTTCAATATTACTATACAAAACACTATCAACAGAAAGAAAATCCATTAAACTATCATATAATTGACAACAACAATGTGTATGGCAAGAAAAAGGGGGCGAAAATCAAAAACCTTAAATCGTTTTGCGAGTGAAAAACCAGAAAATAAATGCACTGATAGTAGACTATTGAGCAGAGAGGGACTGCCCTATTGGAAGTGGTGCTCAAAGTGAACATCTCTTGTATTTTTTATAAGAGATTATTAGTATTGTTATCGAAAAGACTTCCTCTTTATATACAACACCGTTATAATGAATATCAAAAAATGTACCCTTAATTGGGTTAATGTTGAACGAAAAAAAAAATATTTTGTGATTTGTTTGTCATAACAATAGGAGAGACAAACACATGAGTGGCTGAAAAACAGCACAACAATAATATAAATGATATAATCCTTAAAAACAAAATCTAAAACCGATTTTTCAGTCGAAAGCATTCAATGGTATCGACTATTGATATAACATTTGCTATGAATATAATTATTGAAAATAATTGTTGAAAAATAAATAAATATTTGCACAAAAAAATATTCACTTTTTTCTCATGAAAAAAACACATCAAAAAACATAATAATAATTAGTTTGAGTTATGAATCGAAAAGCTGTTAATTATATTTGAATTTTTTTCTCTTATATTATATTATCGATAATAATGTGTAGAAAATATTTCTCATTCACTGCCATATAAACCACTTATAAATAGTGTGAATAATATAATCAATGTGTGAATAGTTATTAACAAAAATATTTTTCATATACAACACAATTGCTATCGAATTGTTTCGCTTGAGTTAACACAAAACATATTTCTCTGTCTTAATATTCATTCAAAAAAACAATTTTTTCTTCTCTAACTCTTATCTATCGCTCAAAAAACGGCATATGAATTGTGTGACTCTTTCGCCCGAATAGCGAACGACGTTTCACTTCAAGTCTACCTGTGCTCTAATGTGTCTTCAATTTATTTCCTGTCTTGTCGTTCAGGTAAACACTATTAGGCACTGATTTTTTTTCAATCAAAAACTTCCATCAATTTTGAAGAAAATATTAAAATAATAATAAAAAAAACTATTAATAAAAAAATAAAAATAAATCTTCAAAAATAAAAACCATTTTTTTTCTCTCTCTCTCTCACACAAATTGGTTGTTTAAATACCAGTGCTCTGTATAAACACTGGTTAGTGAGAGAGTGAGTGGAAAAGACAGTACAAACAAATTGTTTGATAATAAATGTAATTAATTATTACTGTAAACCCCTTTCCACAAAACGGAAACACACAACACACCAACCTTTCCATCATTTACTACTTGTCTATAACTATAGACTCGATAGTAAATGATATTCAAAAAACAGCTGTTTATGTGGTTATCCACTCGTAGTTGTCAGTGATATCTGTGAATCTGGTTTATATCTTCGGGTGTACTCAAGCCCTTCCACTGCTCGCAGACACGACTCACACAAACACAAGGGATTCATATTTTGTGAATCAATTGTCGAAAAATATTTATTTGTATTAACAAAAATCGAGTGATATTTCGATAGCAGTGTATATACAAAAACGAACTGTTCGTCGAAAAATATACCTAATTCTATGCCCACTTAAACAGGCAATGGCCCTCCCAGTCCCCATCCCTGGCCATTAGTTTGATGTTCAGGCAATACTACATATGCAGTAATTTTATTATTCTTGAAAAATGAGTTTTTATTTTTTCATTCATAAACTCTTCTTTTTTCATGCCTAATAGTTGACCTGTCTCATTGATGACCTTTCTCATAGATATGTTGCCAACAATTTATTGAAATTAAATTCCATGCAAAAAAAGCCACTCAAACCACAGAATACAGATTTGTCTCTTATTTTAATTGATTAACAATTTTTTTCGACGTTTTATTAATTGCAAATCAATTAATCAAAAACTAATTTCAAAGCATTTTTTTCTCTCGATATTAAATATAAATAATATTTTTCTATTAAAAAAAACTCTAAACAAAATTGACGTTAAAATCATTAAACATTGAAAAACTTATTCTAAAAAAATAATTTCTTCTTATTTTTGTTTTTAAGTATAACTCAAAATGATATTCAAATGAGATGTTTGTTTTTCGTGTGTTTGTAATGTGTTTTTCTTGTGTATGAATTTAAACGAATTTTTATTCTAATCATGAAATACAGTCATAAAGTAATGGCAAAAAAAAGCATTTTAAATGTTAAACATATTTCATATTATAAAACATATTACAAGAAATTAAAATTCATTTTTTATGCACAAAAATCCAATGCGATTTTAATGTCATTTGAGGTGTATTTTCAATATTACTATCCCTTAGAATATCTCAAACAAACATTTCTCTTACCATTTCACTGACCCCTAAATGGCAGTGAATTTGTTGACAAAAATAAAGGGGAAATAAATTATTAAAAAAAATCACATCCTTATGGAAGTTGTAGTGAAGAGAAAAAAACTTGAAAATTCACTCTAAAAAACTCAACGATTTTTAATTACTTTCACATTTCAATAATAAATAAATAAAATCTCTATTTATCTCTTCATATATACTTAACTGTAAATTAAAGTCTAGTTTTTAAAGTGAATTCAGTTTTTATTCGTTTTAATTACTAATTCAATGATTAGGAGAAAAAAAAAATATTTTTATTTCAATACACATAACATATCAGATAATTCATTGCATAAGGAATTCGTTTCGCTATACAAACTAAACATTTTTATATCGAAAAAAATATATATAAATGTCTTAAAAAAGTATATATTTTATAACCATTTATAAAATAAAAGTCTAAAAGTCATCTCTTATTATATATATAGTTTAGAACATACCTGTGCTCTCAAGAAGTCAAATGATATGATATATAATCGCAATTATATTAAATAATTATTATATCATTTTCTTTACAAAAATAGTTTTATTTATAGTTTTAGGAGAAAAATGCATAAAAGCTTCGGAAGAGAGTTAAGAATGTGATTGATTTATACCCCTTTGGATTACAGTTTACACATAGAAATGGTCTTAAATATCAGGTGAAAAAATGTTTGCCTCAAAATTTATATATAAAGAAAAAGCATAAACACATGAAAACACCATTTCCTCTGAAACAAACACAACATTTCAGTGGGTATTAATAAAAATAAATAAAATAACATTTATTTCACCTTTAAATCTGGCCAAGAATTCTGCAGGGTTAGATTTTATCGGAAGTGAATCGTAAAAAAACAGTTCTTCATATTATAATTAAAAGTATATTTTATTTGAAATACCCCTTAAAAACACAAAACGGCTCAAAAAAAATTGAATTTTATTTGAAAATTAAAATCAAAGAAAAACTAAGAAATTCTTTCATTATTTATGTGACAAACCCTTAAAAAAGGAGATTTTTCTCAACAAAAATAGTGTTTATATTTATTGATATTTTTTTTGTAATGCATTTCAATTAACTTTGCATTTTTGAAGACCAAGAGTAGAAACACAGTTATAAAACATATAAATCAAGGGTTAGTCAAAAAGGGTGCAGAGTTTTAATGGCAATTATTTCTCGAAAAACATGATCTTTCATCGAAGGGGGGCTTCGGATAGGACTCGAAAAAAATAACTTGCGATCAACTCGTTATGGCTTCGACTCAATGGTAAAAACGAAGAAAAAAACGGATCAAAAATCTAATCCCTGACCAAAATGTTTACCAATATTTCATTGCATACAATCATTTGCAGCGATATTTCGGTTGCGACTGTGAAGGAGTACAGCCATTGGCATACATTCCCCAAAATGCATACATTCCTTGCGCTTAACATCAAAATTCATAAACGGATTTATTGTTCAAATGAAGACCTTTTTTTTGAGTCTCAAAAATGACTTCTTCTTTATAATCAGATTTGGGAAAAAATCTCTTGTTTTTCGCCATTCAATTGATGTCGAGTTGAGTCAAATGGCAATGAAATACAGACAACAAAAAAAGATGAAAAGAAATGATTTCGTGAATCAGGAACTGATTTGAAAATAATACCCGAAATAGTATTTCGATAAAAAAAATCAAAAAACAAACAAAACTGAGAGCCTATCGTAAGGGGGGAGGGGAGCGAAACACCACATAAAAATGTTTGGCAAATATGTATATATAAAAAAAATGTTTAAACAAATTTTTTTCTGATAAATTCCAAACACATTCTGTGTTAAACCAAATGCAGAAAAAAATAATTCAGTTTTAAATGTAATTAATTTCCTTTTCCTTTACTATAAGAGAGACAGAGAAAAAAACTGAACAAAATTTTTTTTATTTTATTACTTTCAATGAATGAGAAATCAAACGAGAATTGCATACAATGTTTCAATGGATTCAAAAGCACAGAACAGGATATCCTTACCAAACACTACACACGAGTATATCCTTTACATATGATTTCCTATTGCTTTAAATAGTATATAATATTTTTGTTGTATTTTTAGTGCAAAACGAATTCAATGGCATTTTTTGTGGTCAGGAATAGGAATAAACACATGAAATATGTGACAAAAATCCCATGAAATCAGACCAAAAGAAACTGTTAATCGCGTTAATAACAAAAAGTATGTACAGATAGCTGTTATTAACCGCGATGGGTGGGACAGGCGGTTCATAAGGGGTGGTGTGAAATGTCAATTAAAGTTCACATTTAAGTCGATATCTTATGAATGAGATTTGCTTTGCTTTGCATCACATCTATTAGTGCTGTGAAACAGTGTTTGAAATGAATGGCAAAAAATGAAGAAAAAAAATCTTTTGGTTAGAAAACTTTTGGACGACTTGAATGAAAAAAAAAGTTCAAAGACTACTACCAGTGCTCTGAGCACTCTGTCAGCGATTTTGTGCAAAGAGTAAGAAAAAAAGAGATAAGAAAAACAAGAATCAAAATAATAATAATAAAAAAACATTTGGGAAAAACTTCGTGAAACACATCCATAACCAAAGGGTCAACAATTGTATCAATTGATTAGCATTTGAGACAAATTAGCAATTTATATAATACCTGCCCTAACCATGTAATACCCCACCAACCACTTCCCCCTTCGAGCCAATTCGAGTGTACGTTATGTGAAGAACACAACTATTTATCGATTGAGAGATTATTTGCAAATAAGTGTTGCAAAAAACGAAGGGAAAATAATTTGCATTTTTCTCAACAATTTATAAAAAAAAAATATCGCAAACGAAAAAAAAAACAAATAAAAATAAAATCTCAAATTATTTATTTATAATGCATTTTCAAGAACTGAATATTCAATAATTAGATAATAAATAAGTTCTTCATTTGAATAACTAATTCAAAAATTATTGTTATTATAAATTATATGCTTTT
Organism: Quadroppia sp. Gr-Ori-00064; assembly: GCA_034700825.1. Lineage (NCBI taxonomy): Eukaryota > Metazoa > Arthropoda > Arachnida > Sarcoptiformes > Quadroppiidae > Quadroppia > Quadroppia sp. Gr-Ori-00064. The sequence goes on along the minus strand of JAQIXR010000319.1, from coordinate 6,818 downwards.
TTATTGATGTTATTCTCTGAGAGAGAAATAAATTTTATTCATAACTCGAATACAAATAAGTCATTAGTTTTTTTTGCGCTTAACTAATAATAATCGCGAAAAACATCTTTTCGTTTAAGTACTCTATTTGTGGGAAATATATATATAATATTTGAAAATAATATTTCAATTACTGTTTGAAACAAAACAAAAAAATATCACTAAAATTGATGACCAGTTTATTTGATGGCATTTCTCACCGTCGAAGACATCTATCAAATGATTACACCATTTAAGGCATCGCTTTTATGTCGTTCCCATTATATGCGATTTCAAGAATAAATTCTTTGTTTTTGTAAGCGTTTTAAAAGTCAATCGAAAGAATCCCATCGATTGATACACCTTTTTTTTCGCTCAGTGACACCCTGTGAAGAATGTATGAGCACCTGATGGATAAGGAGTCGGTCAGAAGAGCCGCTCAAATGATTAGTTATGGAAATATATGTTCACTCAATGAGTGAATCAAATGCTAATCCATTAATAATAACGGTGCGAATGTTAGCTAAATTTAGTGCCAGGTATTTCAATCACCGGCACTGTTGTCCATCAGGGGCATCATCAGGGACTTATGTCAGGGGGTTGGGACTGTATATATATCAAGAGCTGGCAATTAATTAGGGATTATCACCTTTTTTTCAAATAAATTCAAACCAAAAATAAAGAGCAAATCCATTGATTTATACTGTCTTTCAGGGGGTGAAAAGCATTCAAATAAATGGCTTTTATTTTTCTTTTGAACAAAATTTAATTATTTTTTATGTGCGAAACATTCCTATAAACTAACCGTTCATTCAATAGCAATAATGTTATAAATTTTGATTAAAAATTATTTTTCAATTATTTGAATAAAATTTAATTAATTCAAAAACATATATTAGTGTTAGGAATGGATAGGGAAGACACTGATGGCATAGGCTATCAGAGGGGGCACTGGATATAGCAATGACTGGAGATATACTTTCATAACATATGGGGCGGAAAACCAAACATATTTATAGAGAGAGATGAATGAGGAAGAGTTAAGCGCAGGTAGACTATTAGCGAAGGCAATTAGTGCTCACCAGCGCTGGCATTACAGTGCGAGTGCCCGTCAGCTATCAATCACTGAAATGACATAACATTACATCTCATCCCAAAACACCAGATCCCAAAAGAGAGGATACGAACAAATATTATATATAAATGTCTTTTCATTTGTTTTTTTATTCTTTCAATTCATCCCATTCTTGAGACTCCGTCACCGTCTATGGCGAGCACCGGATCACTCCGGCATCTGCTCTTTGGTTGTGGGCAATGATAATCATCAGCGACAGAGCAAATGGAGCTTTTTCTACGAGCACCGTTAGGTTATTGTGAGCACTCATTCAGAATATAAATGTCTTAATTAACAAATAGCTTAAGAGTGCGAATGAAAAGCATTTTCATATGTATTATATTTATCGCCAAAAATAGCTCTTCAGTTATAGTAGCCTTTCGTTACAGTTATAACACAAAGAAAAAACAATAAATAAAAACTTGAAATAAATTTTCTGCGAAAATAATTTCTGATCAAAATCTTTAAGAAAAAAATATATTACAAAACAATAAAATACAAATCACTTCAACAAAAATCTAATATCAGTTGAAGTAATAATACATTGAAATGTTATTCACATTTATATTTGACACTATTTTTCATTGTAATAGACATTAGATATTAAGAGAGAGAGAGAAAAAAAATCCATTTTTTATCATTAGTTTTAAAACACAATTATATATATATTTTTAATCCCTGAGTCAGGGGATAGAGATCGAAGGGTCGAGAATTTATATATGGAAAAAAATATATTTATTCAAAGTTCAAGAATCAGTTTATTATTATTATTATTAGCAATGTTTCGGTAGAGTCACGAAAGGCCCAAATTATAAGCCATTACTACCAGTGATTAAAAGCAATTGATTTTTATATATTATGTTTATTATTAGATAATCACGTTTTGTATACAAATGACCAAACATTTTTACATCTATTTATACCTGCATTATATGCGGTGACATTTGAGACAGCGCTGTCAGGGAGTCAATTCTCAGGGGGATTGAATATATGGTAATATTTTGTTTTGAAAATACAATCATTTCTTCGGACAATAAATTCAAAGCAAATGCAAAAATGTACGAAATTTGCAGTAATTTTCAAAAAATCATAAAGGGTTACAACAACTATAAGGGGCCAAACATTTAGTATATAACCCTTTATCGCAATCTATGCTAACATTAAGAATATGTAATCATTTTTCTGCAAACCATTGATTCAAACAATAATTTTTTTTTCGTTGTAATTAATACAATGTTTTTTTCACTTTGAGTTTCAGATGATATCTTTTGAACAGTAAAAAATGAATCACAAAAAAGGACAACAAAAATATAAATCATAAACAACTTGAATGGGAAGTAAAAACATATCCATAAGAAAATCATAACAATAGGATTGGGATTAATGGACCGTAGGTTATGAATACTTTAAGAGAGAGAGAGAAAAAAAAAATTTTGATATAAGAAATATTCTGAGAAATATTCAATGATCAATGAATTCAAATCATAGGATAATAAGGACTACTTCTGTGAGACTGAATGACAAACACATTGAGAGATACGGAAAAATGTTATTCAAAATCAAAAAATTTAAATAACATTCAAAAAATGTATTATTTTTTTGAAGATCTCTTTTCTCGTATTCAGAGCTCATGTGAAGTGTATAATAAAAACACATTATATTTGACCGAAAAGAGCGGTTCCGACAAAATCAAATAGACAATGGCTAGGGTTAGGGTCGGCGAAGACTCCGTTCGCATACCTGATAAGATCTGTGGCGGTGAGCGCTGTCATAATCAACACAACTGTCCTCAAAGTATTGTTTACTGTATTGTTTGCTACGGCGATAATCGCTGAGTTCATCACACGATGTGCTTCTGGTGGTCCAGTCCTCCACATGCGATGACATCACTCTATTATCATTGTTATTATGTTTGTCTTTAGCACTAGTAGTGGACAGTCGTTGACTGCCGCGTCGGGAGCCCGTGTCACACAGGAAGAGCTGTTCCATGACTTTCATTCCTCGCACAGACATTATATGCGATGAATATTATTATTATTATATAAATGAATGAAAAATAAAACTATTTTTCAATACATTTTTCGCAGAAATAAAATCAAATGCAAAACAATTGGGTTATTGAAAAACACAGCGAAAAAGTGTTGACTACGAAAAGCGAAACCATTCAACAGATAGTCAAATATGTGGCGAAAGGCCCAAAACCAGAGACAGAGATCGCTGTCATTCTTGCGAGTAAAAAATGGGTATAAAAAAACAACACAAACTGTATGTTTGAGATGAATAAACACAAAACGAATATAAAATCGCCTTTTTTTGTGATGTGTTTTTTTCTACTGTATATACACTACTACTTATGTGACTCTTCGAACTCAAACCGACGCTGAGAGCACTGGTAGTTAAATATTCGGGTGAAGTGCGGTTTCAGGTCAAGAAGCAATTCTTACGGTGCGAAACTGCACAGTTAGGGCTCAGTAGTATTATATACGAACGGCAAAAAACACACTGTATTTGATATATATAAAAAACAGCACTCAATAGGGTTTTTATGAGTTACTGGTGTATAGTATGAGCGCAGTTATAAAACTACTACCAGTGCTGCTAAACATGCCCTTAAAGTGGTTATTAAAACAACACCAGAATTAATAATAATATAATATTTGCAAATAAAAACACCATTTATTACAAGTCCTCATGAAGTGAGCCGTAATATTAATAGTGAATACGCTCTCATGTAATGTAATTGCAGTTCAAAAGAGAGATTCAATTCAATTAATGTTTTAATATTTCATATAATAATTGTCGATGTGTTTAGCAGTCGATTACAGACACAAATATTTATATGAAGTCATTATCAATAAAACCAAAAAATAATATCAAAATTAAGTATCAATTCCTCATTGAAAGCGTAGACACCGTCTGAAAGATGACTTGTTCTTCAGCGGCAGTTCTCGAAGAAGTTCTCTCTTTTTTTTCTGCTGATAATTATTATTGTTTTTTTCAGCCAAAAAATAAAATAAAAAGTTTTTTTGTGCAGAAAATTATAATTTTTTTCAACTCAAAAATTATTCAAAAACTTCAAGTTTTGCTTATAATCACTCGATAGTGACGATTGACTCCTGAAGAGACGACACGACGAGAACAATGTCTTTTTAAAAAATATATTTTCTTCAAAAGTATTTTTAAGACCCTTTTTATCTCTCTCTTCGCAAAAGGAGTGACTTTTTTCTTAATGGTTCACTATTTTTATTGAAGCGAAATAATTGTCGAAACAATTGTTTTGCTTTTTTTTCGCTCAACTTTTTTCTCGTCCATTCATTGTCTCGAAAGCATATAATCAATGCATTCGTCGATTGAAGGCAACAATTGGTGTTTAATCACACATTTGGAGGACAATTAGCTGTAGGTTTAAGGGGCCGAAAATCACTCAATCAGATAAGGGTCTCATAGATGACAATCAGACGACTAATTGATTAGATTTCACTCCAATAAACACAATATTAATACAATGTGTAAACAATTACAGAATAAAAACTTTTTATCAATTGTTTGCAAATTAATTCAATTAAAAACTATTGAGTTTTAAATGAGATTTTTTTGATGAGAAAATCAAAAGTTTTTTTGCAATTGATATCAAATATTCGTCACAAGAATTGAAATTCAGTTTTCAGTCACACAAAAAACACTATCATTTTTAACGGTGAAAAAACATATTCATAGGAGAGTTGGAAGGACTGGGAGGTCATAATCGGACACAATATGAAAAAAAGTTTTAAACATTTGTTTGTATTCTTCGAAACAAAGTTTGAAAAAAAACTTTTGCAAAAAAAAAGTTTAAAACATTGCAAAAAATATTGCAAAACAGAGACAGTATTTGCAGTTTCACTCAAATTCTCACAACAAGTGAACAGTTATTTAAAGCAAAAACTGTTAACATTTAAAACTAAGGGGTATTTTTCGAAGGAGTTGACGCTCTCAATAGTACATGTGCACCACTTATTAATGACAGGAACGGTATGAGCGCCGACTGTTCAAACAGGTAGTGGAGGAGAGGACAGACAAACCGTTAGCAGAGAAAAAAATAAGTGATACGACCGCTTGAGAGGAACCACTTTTCACGGCCGGTGCTCTCTCTGCACATACGCACAGGTATGTTATGTTATGCAATAGTCACGTATGTGTACGCTCACAGGCCCTGGTGTGTCGTTTTTGAATGACTCAAACATTTCTAAATAATAATTCATTTATGATTTTTTACCATAACTGAAATCTCTCTTATGATTCAGATATGCCTTTCCTTTTTGCCAGTGCTCTAAAAAAAATTCATTTTTCAATCAAAACAATTAGTTTTGAAAAACGATTGATTGAAACCAAAAAAATCAAATCCTAGTCAGAAATGAAGTGTTTTTTTCTTAGGTTTAAATGCTTTGAATTTAATCATTAAAAGCGAAGAAATGAAAACAAATTTTTTTATTCAAATTTTTCGCTTAAGAAACGAAACAAAAACTAAATGAAAAGTCTTTTTATTGCTTTTTTTGGGAGAAAATATTTTTCACTTTTATTATGAATTTATTTTAAGGTCTGTTGCACTCTATTGGGTCCACATATCTCAATATTGCCAGCACGGCATCAATTAGCCAGGGTTATCACACCAATACCCTGAACACATTCGTCAAACATTACATAGATTTTAATGTAAAAAAACTATTTCAATATTTGCAAAAAATATGCAAAAAAAATGCAATCATATGTGAAAACATCACTTAATGATTAGTGTTAAACATCGATCACACCCTTAAACACCCTTATGAATCAAAACACTATTTTTGAAATTCAATTAAATATTTTTTTTTATGAAAATATTCCTCAAAAAAACTAACAGTTATTCAAAAAACTTAAATATCATTTGAGTTTCGCATTAAATGTCAAAAAAATCCAAAATATAAATGAAATTAATTGAGACATTTTTTGTGCAGATTTTCCTCTAATAGCCCCTTAAAAACATGTCCATTAAATAGATCATAATATAAGATAAGGGGCAGAAATGGTCGCGTAAAACGAGTGCAACGATCGGTTAGTTTCTCAAAAATTTAGATCCAAATCATAAAACAAATAATGTTTTTATCGAAGAAAAAACAAGTCTTTTATATATATAAATGAGTTTATAATAAATAAAAATCAAAAATCGAAATAACATTTACTGTGAAAAAAAGTATTTTAATGATTGATAAGAAACTAATTAACAAATAAAATGAATTATAAAAATTGAAACAAAAATCGTTTTTTCATTTCGTATCCACTTTTAAAGCCATTAAACTTCTGATGAAATATACCATAAAATGACAATTAATTTAAATTATATATATTTTTAGTGTAAAAACTTCTCTCGAAATGCAGTTAAACAGAAAAAATATATTTAAAATTCATTTTATAAAATGAAAATAAATGCAAACTTTGATGAGAAAAAAGGGTCACAAAAAAAAGTTGTTAACGATTTTTAAGGGGCTTATCTGAAAATAACTGTTAGTTCTTAATAGTTATTTGATATTGAGTTTGGAATAACAACAAAAAACACTATCTTTTGACTCGATTTGGGATCTGCTTTCGAGATGAGATGTGGAGAGAGAGAGAGAGAGAGAGAGAGAGAGAGAGAGAGAGAGAGAGAGAGAGATAGAGAGAGAGAGAGAGA
>JAQIXR010000318.1:0-32990 GCA_034700825.1 Quadroppia sp. Gr-Ori-00064 | reverse complement strand
TCTCTCTCTCTCTCTCTCTCTCTCTCTCTCTCTCTCTCAATTTAAACCTCTTTTTTGCACATAAAATATTTGTTAGAATAAGGTTTAAATTAATTATTTTAGACAAAAAAATGTTGTTTTTGTAAACGATTTCTCTTTTTTAATTGAATTACTTCTGAATTCATTATTAAATTTTGTAATTAATGTCACGTATTTTAAAAAAAAAATTCAAACCTAATTAAATATAGCAAAAAATAAAAAATTAATTGAAACTAACAATTAATTTGATGCAAACGACGACCTTGCACCCCTGATCAAGGTGCTCTTTTCAAATTTCAAAGCTATCACTTGATTTTGGAGTTCGTTATAAATTGCTATCATTTTCAAACCACTCGTTAAAAAGCAATGCAATCACTAATAGGATAAACTTTATACCCCTTCACCCTTTTCAACCTCTATAACACCATTAATTAGTTGACGTTTTTGTCACTTAATTGCCTTTCCTGAGTATAAGTGCTTTCAATGCAAACGTAATTACATTAAATGCAATATAATTCGGCATTTGATTGAAAGTTAGTTCACTTTTCACTAAATTATTTTCAATTTAAACTATTTTAAGATTTTTAAATTAACTTTAAGTCATTTGAGAGAAATAAATATTTATATTAAATATAAATTACTTGTAATTCGTCTAATATTAAAGTATTTTAGATTCACTTTTTCGTTAAATTGTTTCTTTTTTACCTTTATTCAAATCATGCATTTATTGCCTTTAAGTGCTATTCATCGCAAACATCATTCAATATAATGTCGGAATTTGATTAAACATTATTTTAATTTCAATTTATATTTCAAATCATTTGAGGAAATAAAAAAATATTCAAATCCTCTATTAATATACAAATTCTTCAACTATACGAATGTCTATCGAATGAAAATTTAATTAAAATTTTATGAGTTTTTCATTTAATGTTTAATTTGATTAATGTTTGAATCAAAGCATACAATCATTTTGACAGACATTAGTATAATATTGAAAAAATATTCATAAAAATGTGAATTGCTTTCATTGATTGCGCCAAAAGGATCGGTATTGGGCTGTGACTAACGTTGATTACATCCACCAAAGAAATGCCAATCGAATCGGATCTATGATTATCGGCATCTGGACTGTGGCCGCAATCGTATCGATCGCACCATTATTCGGATGGAAAGACCCGGAGTTTGTGATTAGAATTGAAAGCGAAAAACGTTGTCTTATATCACAAGACATCGGATATCAAATATTTGCCACAATCGCTACCTTTTACGGACCGCTTGTCTTCATATTAGCGCTCTATTGGAAGATATTTCAGGTATTTGTTTAATAACAAAAATATTCTTTAAAATATTTGTCATAACTTTCATCATTTGGTATACATTTGAGGTCTATATAAATGGTTATTTCTATTATTCTTTGACATATTCTTTAACGGAATATTCTTTAACATTTTGTTAATATTCTCACATTTTATATGTTATAAAATTGGTTATAATTTATATAAAAACTTCTGACAAAACTTTTCACAACTCAATCAAAAGTTTTCAATTGTTTTGCTATAAATTATTTTAGACATCATTTCAAAAATAATTAACGATTTGTTTTCATAAATAATTTATTCATAATTTTCTAAACAAATGAATAAATTTTAAATGAAATTATAAACAATTTTTAGTGATAAATATATAACAAAATTCTCTACAAATCACAAAAGTATTGGTTTTTACTGTTTATTATAATTAATAAAAATGTTAGTTTGAAATTAAAGTCTAGAAAACAGCAGAATATTTCATGTTTAGGGCTAATGAGGACTGAATTATAGGACTGTCAGTCCTGTCGAGTTCAATATATGACAAAACATATGAACAAAACTATATTATAATTGCATTTCACACATAATTATCAGAGAATTAGTTATGATTTTGACTACTATTTTGTTATACATTTATTAGTGATTATTATTATTCATATTTCATAATAACTCATATAATGAAGGGGTTGTCATATATTCAAGTGCTTATATGTCTATTTGTATTGATGGACAGGTGGCCAGAAAGCGAATCAGACGAAAGCCGGGTAAATTGGTTGTTCCAATATCAAATGTGCAGACGCCCAGACCATTAGCACCCAGTCCTTCATCGTTGAACATAAACAGCATTAATGATGAATTGAACACAAATACAAATACGGATGAATTGACAGAAACACAGTTTAGACAAAATAATGACAAAGACATACAGTTAAAGGAAATGCAACGACACTTAAGTCCTAACATAACCGCCAGCCCTGAGACTAATGGCTCGAATAACAATCCGAACCCGACCTCATCTAACCATAAAAACAGTTCAAATCTAGCACTGAATAAAACTCCACACAAGAAGACATGCAAAGAGTCGTTGGAGTCTAAGAGGGAGAGAAAGGCAGCAAAAACTCTGGCCATAATCACAGGTAAAAACAATTTACAAATAATTTAATTATGAGATTAATTGCTATAAAACTATTTTTTGATTTTTTTTATCGATTGACAATAAATTTTAGGGGTATTTGTCATATGTTGGGCGCCTTTCTTCGTGTTGGCAGTTCTTATGCCTATATTCCCACAAATAGAGCCAAACAAATATGTATTTTCTATATTCTTATGGTTAGGATATCTTAACTCATTGCTCAACCCTATTATATACACGATCTTCAGGTGAGACAACCTTTCAATTCATTTCAATCACTTCTATAATAATTTGAGAACTCATTAAATGTTTTATTAATAGCAAAAATACTTTCAATTTATTGAATCAATTTTGATATTCATTTTAGCCCTGACTTCCGGAATGGATTCCGAAGAATATTATGCGGTAAAAGATATGCCAACAGAAGAATCAATAGATAACTCCTTTATAAGATGAAAGATAATTCAATGGACACTGAGGTTAGGTATGTTCTATGTAAACTTTGATCAATAATCAAGATATAAGGACTACTGCCGATGAAAAATTCTTCTCTAATGGAGGAATAAATGAAAGTCAGTCTTAAGACTAAAAGACACTTCGATTGAAGAAAATTTTTGGTGAAATTCAATAAATATTTTGATTTTTTGATTATTTTATTTAAAATAATTTATTTAAACTTTTTTAAAGATTTTATTTATAATTTTAATAAATATTTTCTGAATAAAAGTGAACTAAAATTGTGTAATTGAAATATCCATTGACCATGGTCATATATGGTCATATTCACATCAATGCCCTGATCCTTAAATAAATAACGACAAATAAATGTATAAAAACTTTATTTTTATTTTTCGAAATAAATTATATAAAAAAATTAAAAAACTTTTAATACATTAAGAATACACTGAAAAATGCATTAATTTTTATATATAAAACATTTAAATAATTATTTTCTTTCAATTCAAATATTCTTTTTTAATACATTTGTTTATATTAATATAATATGAATTCCTTCAATATATGCCTAATAGTAATAGTTATCTCATTTCCGGTGGAATTGGTTTTAATTTGTTTTGTTTGTGAAAAATAATATTTTCGGGATTGTCAGCTAATGCCGGGTAAGCACTGGGATCGTGATTGTAATCCCCTCTAATGCCCGCAACAGAACCCGTATTCAATAAAAGCTCTTTTTCTGATTCCGACCATTTATTAATACTTTCCCTATTATTAGCTATGAGTTCCCTTTCCTGTGCCCACCGCTGGCCGATGGCGTGCTTCTTGGCGTGTCGTAACACTCGATGCCTTTCCTTTTCGGGTACCGTTCCATAGCGTATATTCAATATGTATTGTTGGATATGAATGCGAACGTCGACCTAAATGATGGCACATATTATTTATTAATTATATCTCACACACATTTTGACCCTTAAATCATATCAAACACATTTCGACCCTTAAATCACATCAATATTTTATAACATTATATATTGAAGACATTCAACAGAATTACATAAAATAGTTTTTGCTCACATTTAGTGATTCTTACTATTAGTGCAAATGGAAAGGCATTCATCAAAATAATTTTGGCACTCATTAGAGACTATTTATTAGAGGATGAGATATTTAATGTATTATTTAGAGGAAAGGCATCAAAATGTGGATTAATTCAAAGAAATTAATTTAAACTTCAAAATAATTGCAAAAGTTTTGCAAAATGACTGAAAAGATTAGTGTTTGAATTGTACCCTATTTTTGGCCTAATTATGAAAAGAGACTAAATCTAAGATTTTTTAATTAACTCGACTTTTGAAGAGTAATTGAATTTAAATAAAAGTCTCATTCAATACAACATTTAAGACTAGAACCAATTGAACACATTTTGCTCATTTTCTCACCTGATGTCCACTTCCTTTCTGTTCATCGGCTTTACTCTCGTGGACAGTGGTGTTGACACTAGTGCTAAGTCTCTGAAGTTGTGTCAGATCGTCAGCCACTCTCCACGTGTTGTCTTTGACGAAATAGAAGACATCGTTTCCGTGGAAAACAAAATGCAAATCAAGAAGAAATGAGTTATTGAGGATTGTTGTGAACACGTCTTTCCGTATGGGGTCGGCGTCAGCTGTGGTCTGCACTATGGCGTGTCCGCCCACTCGGGAAACACTGATACCATTACCGAAAGGCACGCTTTCGCTCGAAATCTTCGTTTGAATGGATTTCAAGAGATCTTCAGATTTAACCTAAATAGTGATCATCGAAACCATTAGTCGTTATTCACAACAAAAACCTTAAATATAAACAAACTTTGGATTTGTCTAAACTGGAGATCATTGCAAAGTTATTGAGAGTCCGGTGAAGACCACACGCAAACCCTGAGACTATTGGCAGCGCCGGAAGTGTTAGTTTTGGCAAAGTTAAGGCATTCAATGATTTGTCGTTATATGTATTCCCGAAGCGATTCATAAGTCCGATGTCGAAGGCGTTTAAGTCGATGCCCTGATTGGCAATCCATTTGTTGAGGTCAAACATCTTCCAGCGCTCTTCTGCCGGTGCATTGATGGGGTCGTTGCCATTGAATCGATAGATGTGAAGCGATTGCGGATCGTCTATATTGAACAACAGCTGATCCCAATCAGGTGTAAGCCATTGGCCCACAAGAGAGTCATAGACCCGGCTGTCGCTGAAGTGGATAAGGCCTGTCAGCGGGTCTGGAATTCCTCCCTGAAAATCAACGGCCAGATAAAAAGTGGGGTTTGAGTCGAACACGACGTGCCCGAATGGCCCCCTTTGCAACTCCTTAACTACTTGGCCCCTGTGGTCGAACACGAGGAGTGGACTACGAATTTGATCGCAGGCTATGTAAAAGACCTCATGATTTACCTAAACATCAATTCAATGAAAACAACATTTCGTTAGAAGTCATAAAATACAGAATTTGTTATAACATAAAAAAGTCATATTTTATGAACTCATTCACTAATAGCCAGAACTTAATGGCAATCATTCCATCAGAATATGCCTTATTTTCGACACTATTTCCAATATATCCTTAAATTTATTGATTTTGTGAAACGATTTGATTTCATATAATAATTAATGTAACGAAAAGTTAATGATTTTGAAGGAAATGTCAATTAATATAACAAACGCTAAACTAAATAATGTTTTCCTATTTGGTCTCAAATCACAAAATGTCTATAAATAGAGAAACCAATAAAATGTGATTTCATTTATATTTTGTATAATTGAAAATAAATTTATAATAACATTAAAACATGACATAACAGTCAGACAGGGAGGGGTCAAACCATACCTGTGTCATAAGGGGTACACTTTGATCATCATATATAATGGTAGTCACCCTTCCGTCGGCGTTATTGAAGGTATGAGTGACCAAATGTGGGCGCAAAATATCGCCGTAGAAATATTGGGTAACGTTCCCATAGCTGTCTTTGCGGACAGTCATCCGTCCCCGGGAGTCATACATGTATTTAACGTCATATCTATCACTTTTGACGGCTCTCATCAGTTGTCCCAAAGTGTTGAACGAAAACACTTCTTCACCCCTTTGGATAACAAACCCTTTGGTGTCTGTAATATAAGGCGTGTCACCAAAGCTGACGATCCGATCGGCGCCGTCATAGAGAATGTCTATTTTGTTGGCCATGTATTGCATTGTCGCCAAATTGGAGTTATCATCATATGAGAACTTCCAGTAATCCCTTCCCGTCACTTCTGTCAGCTGTTGGTCGCTATCGTAGGTATAGTTTTGGACCCGCACTTTCCCGGCACCCAAATGGCGCATAAATGTCTTGGACTGGATTAGAGCACCGTTAGAATTGTGGCTCAAATCCATTCTAAACACTTCTTTGTCAGATATGACTAACGATAACTGAAGCAAATAATGGGAGGCATCGAATGTCTTGGAATAAGTGGCGGTGCCGTCGGTTAGGATTGTCTCGTTTTGAGATCTGTCGTGAAGTCTAAAGTTTGCGATGGCCTCCAATCGACCGGTGCGTTGACTATAAGCGTAATCAATGACAGGAAGACTCACTGAACCAACTTTGGCCGAAAGGAGTCTCAATCGACCGAAAGAGTCGTATTGATAACCAAAGACCAGATTTGACAACAGGTATGAACTAATGAACTGATGGGACTGTTTTACGAGTAGAGCACCGGTATATTCATAGTTTAGTATGAATTCTTGGTCTTCGTGTCGCCACAACTCTTTCATAAGTAAACCATTGTTTTTATTATATATTTTGTCCACTTTTCCCGAACCGAAGACAACTTCTTTGAGTTGAGACCTATTATTATAGATATAAATCAATTTTCCCAAATCGTTGGGATAGGCCTTCATTATCGGCCGGTGCTCTGCATCCAAATATATCACATATGAGTTCAACAGACTATTAGTCGGCGGATAATAAACCAATTTATAGAAACCCAAAGATATTTGTAAACGAAAGACATGTTTAGTGCCTTTCGGTGTTGTAATCGCTTTCAAACCTCCCGTTTCGTCGTAACTATACATATATTTGCGACCACTTCTGAGCACAACCTTATTTGGAGACATCTTTCCGTCTTCATAACTATTCTTAATACCAGTTCCGTCGGAAAACCTAATTTCCGACAGGTGTCCCATTCGGTCGTAGGCATAAGTCTCTGAGTGCTGGCCCTCCTGCCAGCCCGACAGACGACCGAACCGGTCGTACATCATATTAAGGGGAAGTCGACTATCTTTTGGCAACCATTGCACCGGACGGGAAGAGTCATCGTATTGGACGAAAAGGAAGGGACGTCTGGAGTTGTTGTACAATATCTCCCGGTTCGCAATCCAGTCGTATTCAACACTTAGGAATTGAGTGTCATTTATGACTAGAATTCTCTCAACGGCTCCGACATTACGTTCCCTTTCAGTCCTTCGGTTATACTTCACGTCATAGTCCCAACCAATCCATGGTTTCTGAGAGTTGTGTGTCATTAGGGTTTGCCTCATCAACACCGGAAACATCCCGGCCTGAATGGGAAGGTAGGAAAGGAGCACTTTATGTGGCTGAGCCTCCCAAAAGATGGTGTCTTTCCAAGGAGTTTCCACTTCTATGGAACCGTCCAAATGAACGAATGTCTTCATTTCGAATCCATTTTCATATGTAGTAAACGATTCGCCCCTTATTTTCACGATAATATTCTTCGTCGGTTCCGATTCCGCCGATGAGTCGACCGCTTCGACCAGTGCTCCGTTTCGGCTGAAGTCGAACGTAAGTTCAGTGGACAGTCCGGTAGGTCTTATATAGCGCACAAGTCGTCCACTTTGATCATAGTAATAGAAGAAGGAATGTCCGGAAGAATCGGACTTTGATATCAATAGACCATAAGAATCGTATGAGAACTTTGTGGTCAAATTGTCCGGATTGATGAACTGCTCTAAGAAACCCTGCTTATTGGTGAGCACCCGACACTTCTGACCTCTTGTGGTCTCAATTGTGTGCAAACTATTTCCGGAGTCTCTAATGAACGACACTTTATTACCCGAGGCGTCGGTAACTGCACTCAGTTTACCGAAACTTGTGTTAACGTTATATAAGAACGTATATAATGAACGGCCGGTTATTACGCTCTTCGTCATCGAGTGCTGACCGTATTTGTTGAAGACATACAACTCCTGGCCGTCGGGAAAGGCTATCTGAAACTCGAACTGTTCGTCGGGTTGTGGTATATAAGGCACGGCTGACAGGATTCGAAGACTGCCGGCATCTGCCATATGGAGGACACCATCACTTGTTAGGGTCAACGCTGTTATCAATACAAGTCTTGTGTCTCGCGCTAGCAATACAACCCTTTCCTGAAATTCAAACAAAATCATAAATTCGTTAAAATATATGAAATAACAATTGTTTTCATTTAAATAAATATCAGATTTTGACATAATTTTGATATTCAATGGAGAAGAAGAACAAACCAAAAGAAGATAATTCCAAACACATTCACAAACACCAAACACATCAAAGACATGAAAGACATGAAACACATGAAAGACATGAGAAACACAAACAACAGAATATAAAACCAAATCAAACAAAAGAAACTAATCCTAAGAATCAACAAAAGACTAAAACAGATGATAAAAGTGGCCGAAGAAGTATTGAAAATATAATGTCAAAAAGTCATCCATCGATTGAAAGACTCAAACCATTAATGAGAAAAGTAGACAACAATTCGTCCATCACTTCACACACTAAACATTTATTTGTTTTGACCAAAACCGCAAAAAAAGCCAAATCTCCGAACAAAGACTTTCAGTTGAGTGTCAAAAAGGTTAAGAATCTCAAGGACAAGGGTTATAGTGATTTGGTAGAGATAGGTCACGGGTCATATGGAAAGATATATAGAGCAAACTCTGCCAAATATAATAAAGTGATTGCAATCAAAGTAATTGATTTGAAACTATTGTCAAAAGAGTTTTTGCAAAAGTTTATGTCAATTGAAATCGATTTAATGAGAAAACTATCAGAACATAAAAATGTGACCAAATTTTATGATATCATCGAAGGAACTGACGATCAAATGTGAGCCAATAGCACATACTGTATATGACTGACAAATGTATGAATTGTTTAATAGACTTTGCATTGCAATGGAATTGTACTCAAAGGGGGATCTCTTTGAATACCTAATCAGACGCCAATATATTCCCGAACGACAGGCGTGTCTTTGGTTCAAGCAATTGATTAGTGGTGTCCAACATATTCATAGGAATGGCTTTGCGCACCGGGACCTCAAATGCGAAAATATATTACTGAATGACGAATACATTATCAAAATAATTGACTTTGGATTCTGTTGTCGTATAAGGTATGGAACGACTGTTGTCTACAATGAGAACAAAGAAATCAATTTTAAGCCCTCGGAGTGTTCGAGTCAGACATACTGTGGTAGTTATGTCTATAGTTCACCTGAGATATTGAAAGCACAGCCATATCTGCCCACAAGAGCAGACGTTTGGTATTTATATAAAATCTTATATTCATTTTAAAACAAAGGTTTCGTCAATTGTCAGGAGTTGTGGAGTAATACTATATGTGATGCTCTTCGGCCAATACCCCAACGATGGCCACGAAATGATGGAATTCCTACAAAATGACAATCATTTCATCGAAATACCAAAAACTCCCGAAGTTTCCAAAGAATGCAAACAATTGTTGAGTAATATTTTGGTCAAAGAATATAAAAGATATTCAATTGAAAAAATCTTAACAAGTGATTGGTTTAAGAAGGAATGGGATCCGATCGGAGATGATGTCAATACCACTGAATATTTTGAAAATCTTAATATTCGTCGAATAGAGACCGAAGGGTTCGTTGTCTCAGAATCAGATGAAAGTGTGAAAAGTCTTGAGATATGATTGAAAACATTATTATTATTTATTACTTCATTTACGAGAAAAATATCCAAAAAAATTTTGACAAAAAATAATATGAAATTTAAAATAAAATAAAAAACAATTTGTTTTTAAAAATCGTTTCAAAATAATAATGAATTCAATATATCTGAAGCTCTCGAAAAACGAACGGTTCAGCAAAATCTTCACAATAAATATTGAATTGAAAGCACATTTGAATTGAATTTCAAAAATCAATTTGAATTTCAAAAGACTAATAGAAGTAATAAATTAGAAAAAAAACAATTGAAAACAAATTGTTTTATACCTCCAACTCATTGGGCGGTTGTATGAGTCCCGACAGGTTGGGTAGGGCACAGGTGCAGTTGTGAGCGTTAATATCTCTGCACATCTCCACAGGACAGGAATGTCTTGAATTGGTTTTCTTTCCGGCAAAATGAATGAGTTCTCCCTCTTGTGTCAGAGCTCGCACTCGATTGACGCCATCGACAGACACTTCCGTCACATAAAGAATTCCTGTGAGAAATACATGAAAACCATTTGTTTTACACTGTTTTGTCACAAATAAGGCTCAGGTGTGATATCTTAGACATCCATTTCCATTCCTAACAGACTTCGTTCCCTTTCCCTTCATCTCATCCCAAAAAACAAAACCATTGGTTCTGTGGTAATCAAGACCTACCTGTCGGTCCAAAAGCCATATTAGCGAAAAGACCCGAATGTTGGCTATCGTTATATCCGTTCCATCGGCCGGTCGTGTGATTATAATGGCGTTTAGACTCAGGTCTCTTACAATAGGCAGGACTGCCAGCAATTATCATAACTCTTCTGTCGGCCGCCAGCTTTAAGACCATGTGATCATCGATGAAATATAACGTTCCTTCCAATGGGTTGATGGCTATATGTGTCGGCCAATGAAGTTTGAGCTGAATTTGAATTTAGTTTTAATTTATTTTCAAAAAAATAAATATATTTTTCAATCACTGACTTCATTGACAGCAAGCGTTCCTTTGCATGGAATTGGTTTCCATTGTTTTTGATGATTTCGGTCACCGATAATCGTGTGAACGATTCCCTGATTGTCAACCATTCGAATGCCATTTCCATCGGCAAAATATAACGAGCCATCGGTCGCAAACGCCATCCCTTTTGGATAAATAAGTCGAGCTTCGGGAGCGGGTTTGCCATCACCACACTTGAGGGGGTCGTGAGGGAAACACCGGTCACCGTTGCCGACCACTACATCCAGATTTGTTTCAGGGTCTTCGACTTTATCGAGTCTGAAGAAAATGTTATTTAATTTTGAAAATGTTCTTAAAAAATAACAACAAATTTCTTACGAATGGATTCTCAATATTTGATGCCTTTCCGGATCTGATATATAGAGGTGACCATCGATTGGACTCAACATTATGTGGTATTGATATGAATTGCGAAGACTTTTATGTTTGAATATTGTGAACACCTGTCGCTCAGGCGTTATTCTGCGGATCAAATTCGCGTCTCCGACATAAACACTACCGTCCGGCCCACTGGTCAGTGCAATCGGCGCCAGTAGTCTATTATCTCGCGCTAATCCATTGCATTCTTGACCACAAATCAAATTTCTTGGCAAACCGTTTCCCATTAGCACTGATATCACTCTCGGCTGTTGTTTGAAGAAAACTGTCGTTCCGTCGCCTTTCTGAAGCACCCCCTCATGAAAGTTATACCTGTGATGAATATCGAGATTCCAAGAACCGAGTTCTGATATATCCATATCATAGCCCCTGAGTGTAATGGACAGAGCGGTCCAAATGGTTTGTTTGCAGTCTTTATAGACATATCCGACAAAAACTACAATAAATTCAATGATTATAACAATAAAACATTTCATTTCATTAGAGGCCATACCTTTGGCAACAGTAATGCCATAGACTTTCTGTTTATAAATATTTCTCTTATTCCATGAATAGGTGTATTTGATGTCGGGGTCGGCCTCGAAGGTCTTCTCGAAGAGTATGCCCTCAATGACAATACGTAAGAGCACTAGACGTAAATCTTTGTGAATCGTCGATGGAGTCAATTGGACGTGAATTGTCGACAAATACCCCTGACTATAACTACTGTGATATACGAGATGTAGGCGCGACCCGGGAATGGCCAGACTTTCTTGAAGGACCTGTTCATACATTTAGACATTCATTGATCTCTCGAATGGTTTTGAAATTTAATTTAAATCAAAAAATTAATTTAGTGTTAGAGCGAAAGGACAGGGAGGAAAGGGAGGGGAATGGAGACAATATAGCATAAAATGCAATTCGAATGTGAATTACAATTTGAAATTAAGAGCACTTTTGAGTCAAAATCTAATATTGTGAATGAATTTTAAATTTTTCATTTCAATTGAGCCATAAATCAGAGCATAATATATATCGCTATTCAGTGTTGAGAATAAAATATATAATAAAATGAATTCTAAAAGTCATAAACTTTTCTCATTTTCCATATATTTTTAGTTTCATAGAAATTTCATTCAATTTATTGATGGAAATCATGTCTAGAATTTGATTAAAGAAGACTGACCTGAGTTTCTGCTATCACAGCACTGTTTTCAGTACAGCCTCCCTGTGCTCC
Source organism: Quadroppia sp. Gr-Ori-00064 (assembly GCA_034700825.1). NCBI lineage: Eukaryota > Metazoa > Arthropoda > Arachnida > Sarcoptiformes > Quadroppiidae > Quadroppia > Quadroppia sp. Gr-Ori-00064. Next base: position 20,511 of record JAQIXR010000318.1, on the reverse strand, counting down.
CGGACGTAGGCTTTCATGAAGTATTGGTTTCATGAGATCGTAGTCGTGTTGAAGACAATGCCATTTCGTTTGATTTCGCTTCTTATCATTGATTAGTGTTTGGACTCCTATTGAGAGCATAGAATAGAGTGTTATTTCATGTCTGATATGTTTATGACATTTATATATGATTTATGACTAAAGCCTTTCATAAACTAATAGCAAAACTCATAACAAACACAAAGACAATCACTATTCATGTCAAGTGTCGGCACAGCTCTGCGAACCTGTATTAAAGGGATCTGTATGTGCGGTGTCGGCATCATCTGATGGCGCCGATGACATGACAACTGGGTTCAACATTACTATAATGTCATTCCAGGGAACAACAACTGTCCGCTTAATCGGATGAAATGGATTTCTTTGGAACTGTAGTATAACAGCACCGCCACCATTGACCAGAATATCGAACCTGAGAACACATGTAGTGTAATAACAGGCAAGTGATGAACCAAATGTGAGCGCCAGGAGATAGTCATAGGATATAGAGTTGTGAGAAAAATGGAAAACTTTTAGAAGCCGTAAATCTCTTATAAACTACTTATTGTCATTCATACCATCCGTCCGCTCGGGTCAGAGTGAACCCAAATTGTGGATCAGTTGCAACGCTCACACGAATCCCAATAAGACCATTGCCTTCACGGCTAATAACTTGGCCTCGAATTACAGACACACGACTATAGGCGACGACCAAACAGTTGAGAGATTGAGGGAATGGATATGCAATAAAAGCATTAGTAAAGTGTGTGAAGAATAGTGTGAGTGCTGTGAAAATAGTGGCAAAAATGAAAAGATATATTGCATTCAAACTAAAATTGATGACAATTTTTGCCTCTTTTTTAGTTTAAGTTTTCGTTTCACGATTTTATCGTTTTCGGGCAAAGACTATAACTGTAGTCATACTAATGGTTCCTAAAAACTAGAAATATATCCAAAAATATATATAAATCTCTGATTTTCTTAAAAGAATGAAAGCATTGATAATAAATGCTTTGAGTTTTGACTCTAACTATTGTTATCCATATATTTAGATATCTTTTCATTCAAATCCTGAACGAGAAGTGAAGTGAAGAAGAAAATGAGAGCAAAATATATAAGAATTTATTGAAAAATATTTAAAAACCGCTAAACTATTCGCCGCAATGAGAGATGACTGGACAGAAAGATAAGTCGATGGGAATGGTATGCAATTGACTAAAAAAGGGCTGGTATTAGAATTAATAGCTGTTTATATTAAAGAGAATATACTATAAAAAGAGTAAAGAATTGCATATAAGAATTGGTGTTGTCGTGCATTAACTTAATTTCAAATATACTTAATAGTCCTCAGAGGTCAGGCAGAAAGTGTAAGTGCTCTTACAATAAGTATAGAGTTCTAACGGTAGGAGTAGTGGAAAGAGAGAAAAATTTCGTAAATGTAAGCAATTTTTACACTTCTGTTCGTCTGAAGTGAAAGTATTTGAGCGAAAAATTTGTGATAAAAAATTGTTTTTATCTCAAGAAATGCTAATCAAAAGAATTGCGATTTTTATATCAATTCAAGTATTATTTGTTTATATATTGCAAAATAGTGTTTGAAAATGCATTTTAAATTTGGCACCGGTAGGAAATGCCGATCATTTGGATTGCATGCTCACTAGAAGATTGCACTACTATTACTACACCGATATATGGCATAACAGAGCATTGGGAGCAATGGGAGCAATGGGGGAGAAGGAAAGGGAGTATTGAGTGTGTTTACATTTTATATATGACTGAGACGGAGCAATAGAGCACTGTTATCTTTGAGAGCACTGATAGCTTTGAACGCACTGAACATTTCATTTTAAATGCATTAGAATTTATTGTCGGAAAAGGTATAGAGTATTGTATCAAAAATGGGAGAGATTTCAGAGTAATTCAGTTTACACTATGGGAGAGGTATGAGGAAGGTATGGAATATAGGAGAGGGTTTTGGGGAGAGGTTGGGATCGATTGGTTGAACACATAAAACACTGCCAGAGGGGGAGTAGAGCACAGACACATAAAACACGGATACAAACAACATATGCGAAACAATGATAGGATTAGACATACATATAGTTTGACACAAAGACTGTCTTCTAATGGCATCTTCTCATAGATCGCAAGACATCATCGAAGCAGAAGATGAATCAAAAGCAAAGACAGATAACAAAAATCACATTCAATTGTTCTCAACAGTTAATGAGATTCTAAGTGCAAGTGTTTTGGCCTTATATTTACATTCAGAGCACACATACAATCAATTATTAGCACAAGTATAAGACCTGCAAAACATTGAGACGAAGCATAACATGATTTAATAGCAAATCAGAAAAATACAGAAATTTAGATAAATCTTAAATAAAAAATACAAACATTTTTGACTTTGAAATACATTTAAGATTTTTGTACAGAATTAAAGATTGATTGAAAACAAGTAAAAATAAAGGATAGTTAGAGGCAGTGAAGCCACTGTCGGAGCTCTTATGAAACCAATATTAAGAAAACTTATTGAAAAACATTTGTATTTTATATGACTTTTGTATTTAATAGAAAATGTTTTATTAATTAATTTAAATATTTTTTAGAAATTATTGAAACTTATAGACAAAACCAAAACTATTTTCATTAGCAAAGAATTGAAGAAAATTGATATAAAGTAATGGTATTTGAAATTAAGTCAAATTGAAAATATTTTGGCAAATATTGATCAAAAATAACATTAAAATCGATATATATTTTGATCGATAGAAATGTATTTTTCATAAAATATAAGGGGTTTAATATCTTCTAGCGACAGGGGGTTGGGGAAGCGTTTTCTGCCCAGCACTGGCATAACAGCGAGGCTTAAAAATAAGTGAAATAAAAGACAAAGTCTTTATATAACAAAAAACATAAAGAAAATATAAGAATAAAATATTGAATTAAGACTTGAATCGATTTAACACAAAATACTATAAAAATTGTTTATAAAGAAAAACACGAGTTATTGATTGGAACATAACTTGTGGACCGAGAGGTCGACGCTCAGAGTCATTTTAAAGCTACAAATTTCTCCATTTCTATATTTCACTTCTAATTCATATCTCTTTTAGTATTTTCACTGGCATTGAGGTAATGGAGGCTCAGATATATACTCACCTCTGTTTGAAGGCACTCCAGAACAGACTGGACGGGCAGTGATTGTGATTGAGAATAGATTGCATGAGTTATTAGTTTTCAATATATTTTACGTATAGTATATATCGAAGGGTGAAATGAAAGGTAATATTAAAAATAATATAAATAAAAATCGATTTAATTCTAAATATTTTATGTTTAAGATTTTGAGTGAAATTTCAATTGTTTTATGAATTTTGTGTCTATTAATGATTTGTTGAATAAAATTGAAAATTAATGATAAAACCAAATTAAATCAAAGGGAAAATAGTAATTATTATCGGGAAATAGGAAATGGAGGAAATGGAGCTTCAATGCTAATGGTATTTATGTCAAAGATTTTTACTCTAAAAATCAATTAATGACTAAAATTAACTAAAATTTATTCTCGCATTCAATCAACTATTGAACAAAACTATTATTCAACTAAAGCTACAAATAATTAGGGGTTAAAAGCAAATTATGTTCAAATGCAAACTCAGGGAGTTTTATACCAATGGAGAAAATAATAAACCCAACAAATATTCTACATTTGACTATAAAAACCATTGAAAACAAACACAAATTATATTAAAGACAGAAAAAACTACATAAAAAATGTCTAAACATTTACAACAAAAAAAGTATAAAAAAATATATTTCCAAAAGCGATATAAAAAATGGAAATATATATTATATATAATAATACAAACATTTTGTTTATATTTTATATTCAATACTAAAAATATTGTAATAAATATAAGTTTTTTTGAAACAATGATAAAAGTAAGGCTGCATTACATGTATACAGTACTAAAAGCACTATTAGAGCACTGGTAGTTATGTTATAAAAATTGTTTTCGAAAATTTTTATTTTTTAACACCTAATAAAATACTTATAGGAATATTAACTATACTTAACGGTCGATATATATAATACCTGTGCCTGTATTTCACAAAATATATCTACTATAAAAACAGGCAAAAGAGTATTCGTATTATATTTTCCAATATTTTATGGTTACGTAAACTTGGGCTCAGTTTATGTCTATAGAAAGTAATGTTTACTATAAGACTAAACAATATTTTTTATAATATAAACAGTTTTGTAATGTTTGTCAAAATAGACGGCTTTTTATATGCTGTTGACAGGTGTCAGACAGCGATAGAATGAGATCTTATATGATAGACAGGACAGTGGCAACACTGCCAACTCTCTTGGGTATGGGTGAGGTATGTATGGGTTTAACACAATCAATAAAATGAAGAAAAAATAAAAGAATTTAAATAAATACAAAATCAAAATGAAATCAAAAATAGATTTCAATAAATAATTGAATAAAAACATAGAAAATGTTATAATTAGTAAATGGATTGAAAGGAAAGAATAGAAATAGTGTGTAAAAGCTATAAGATTTGCGACAACGAATCGACACATAATGCAGCTTAAGATGGATTTGAAATAAATGTTTGAATCAATTGAAACATAAAAATCATAATCTTTTTAGAGACAAATGCACCACAAATTTGACAGGAATTGAATTGAATGAGACATTAGTTTTGTCCCAATTTTCATATGAATTAATGTCCAAAAATATGTTGCAAATAAAGTGTGAATAAAAAGTGTATTTTTGAGAAACACTTTTTGAATAAACATTTAAACACATGAAATGATGGGAACATAAAGGGTGGGAATGTATCGGAAATATAAGAATATATTTCATGACTTTTACGAATATTTGCATTGTTTTAGACTATATGTCTTTAACTAAACCTTTTGGTTATTATGGTTTGAAAAGCATTTTTATATTTGGTATGAAATGTAGTGCTTTTGATGTAGTCATTCATCAATTATTTAAACAATTTCATAATATTATAACATTTTAGTGCATTTGTTTAGTTTCAGATCCGCCTTAAAAATGGTTAAAATCTAATATAAATTATGTATTAAATAAAAACATTTTATACAACAAAAAAAACAAATTTATATTCTCAGCAAAAAAGAAAAACTAAAAATAAATCTCAAAATGTGTAAAAGCAATAAAAATTTGAATTATTTATAAATTGTTTTATATATAAATAATAATAAAAATATTCTAAAATATTTTCATAACTTTTCGTGAAAATATTTTTGATTAAATTCATAGAGAATTCAATGCAAAAATTACTCTATTTTTCCAAACCATTAATCACTGAAACACAGATCTAATCCAATGATCCAATGATCCAATGATTCGGTATTTATTTTAACAAATATTATGCTCTATTAGTGATGTTATCCCTCTATAAGGGTAGAGAGCATTGTGTGTGTGTTATGTCTCACAGAGTTGGGTGCTATCCATCCGGTGCTTACCTTTCAGAATATTCGTCTTTATGAGCATAACTTTGAACACTCGACTCTTCGATCAAGAATTTCATCTTTTGATAGAAACTGGCCGTCACTGCAGGCGGTTGTTTGCGCAACAGTATGTCCGAAGGGTCGGGGCTTGAGATACACATTAGTGATTGATGACTAATCAGATGCAGTCATGAATAGAGGACAGGCATTAGATTATTGTTTAAAGAGTTGGCCACAAATAGAGTAATGTTATTGAAGACGAGAGTGTTTTATGCGATTATAAGCCATAAAACAAATGAAACAAAATCTCTAAAAACAGTCAATAATTGCTTAACTCTTATAAGAATTGTTTGAAATATAATAATATTATATTATATTATATTATGGCTTATTATCGACAAACACATCAAAGAGTCAAGTGTTGGGAAGAGTTGTAATTACCAGTGATCACGACTACAGCACTCACTGTCCGCACAGTCAGATAAGCCGTCTGTAGATGAGAGCAAAGAGAAAATGTTGAGAAAGTAATTAATTTAATGTAAAATAACAACAAAATTATAGCTAATTATAAAGAGTTTTGAGATTTGAAAACATTTGAAGACATTCTCAAAACACAACAAAGTTTGAAAATCAAGTGTTTTGTTATTTAGTGGTAACTCATAAACACTACAAACCATTATCGTTGTCGATGTCATCGGCACAGTTGGTCTCCTGTGGCGCAGAACAGTCTCTGCCACCCCATCCATCTCTGCACCGGCACATCCATTCTTCATCGCGTCGAACACACTCTCCATGACTTGAACATCCTTTGGGACAACCGTCTGGTTATGAGAAACACGAATACATGAAAAATGCATTTAAGAGACTATTGAATGAGTTTTACAACAAAGAAGTCTTTGTTTCAACTCATTTCAAACCAATTCATTCATTCCTTTAAAGTCTGTCAACTCATACCTAACGTGCAGTGCTTTCCCATCCAGCCCTGTATGCAAATACAGGTGCCATTATTACACTGTCCGTGTTCTAGACACCGGTGATCACATGTCTGCTCATCACAACGAGATCCATGCCATCCATTGTCACAAACACAACGACCCCCTTCGCACACCCCGTGGACACCACAATCGAGATTACATTTGGCTTTAATTGCAAATATTGAGACAAATGAGGGGTTATTCTCAGATAGGGTGCAAACAAACAATTAATTGTAATGAAGTATTCAATACAAACCGATATCACAGTCAGAACCAGTGAAATGAGGAAAGCAAACACACTTTCCAGAGTCCAGATCGTAAACACCTATTGTATGTCCGGCCAAACGAAGACCAAATCAATACATAATATAATACAATATTAGTTAATAAACACACAAATAGTGAGAGAATAGCAATGAATGTCATGAATGTGTCGTTCCTCTAATCAAATAAAAGGCATAATAATAGCCGTAATGAAAATGAATGGCAAATAAGTTGAAAGCATTGGAACGGCATATGAATGACAGACACGGAATCGGTGTTTGTTTTTATTAAAGTTTCGTTTGCTATTGAATGCCTAAATGTGTTTGAGGACAGGCATACATACCGTGTGCGGAACAGTTGGGAAAGAATTGACTCAATCTATGGTCGGCATCACTACAGTTAATACCAGTCCAACCAACTTTGCACCAGCACTGGCCATCAACACAGGCCCCATGACCAGCGCACAGGGGGTCCACACAGTCAACTACAAGTGAATGACAGGGGATATTCAAATTAGAAATGACATAAAAAGGGGTTTATTTATCAATAAGATTAGACATAGAATGCAATGAACTCTCTATTGTGTTAATAAACCCTTATTTCTGTTGTCTTTATTTCATTTGAGTTCCTCTTATTCAATGTTTTTGTTGTATTTCTTGACGTGAATTAAATGCTTAGAGAATAAAGTGAAGTAAAGAGTATTAAAAACTCTTTTCGTTCAATCGATTTCTCATTCATTTTTCAAATCCATTCCTTATATGTTGTCTCACAATAGCATTGAATGAAAAGTAAAATACAAACAAAAAGTGAGAGAGAAAGAGAGAGAGAGAGAGAGAGAGAGAGAGAGAGAGAGAGAGAGAGAGTATAGGTGTAAATACAATGCAATGTCTCACAAAATGAATCAAAACTACACTAAAGATAGAATTTTGTAAAAGTATTTCAATATTTCAAATGATTTTAATATCATTTCATTTGTTAAGAGTTTTCTCACTTTTAATGTCAATCAATACATAAAAAGTATTTTGAAATCATTTAATAATTCGTAAAAAATGAATAATAAATGATTCACACATCAGACCACTGTTATCATACCAGAGCTGACCACTGGACACATACCTGTCTCACAGCTGTCTCCGCGAAAGCCACTCAAACACTGACAAACACCGGAAACACATTTTCCCCTTCCGTTACAATCAGATACTTCGCATTCAGTTGACCTGATGTTACATTCCTGGCCTTTCCATCCCGTTTCGCATCGACAACTGCCCTGAAGATAGCGGCCATGGCCTCCACACAGGACAGGACATACGTCTAGAAAAGACATTATCAGATAATGATGTCTTTAATGAAGACATTGAACTCACTGTCCGCACAGTCGTGTCCGATATAGCCTTCAATGAAGACAATGTCATTAATTGCATACAAATATCATAAGTGTCTCAAGAGTTGATCCATACCTGGAAAGCACTGACATTTGCCTAAATGACAGTTTCCGTGATTGTGACAATTGTTGGGACAAATGGTCGGAACCTCTTCTGCAAAGAAGACAACAATTAATTGATTAAAAATGAAAAATAATTACAAAAAACAAAGAATATTCTATGAATAGGTTATAGGAAAATGAATTAGATTTAAATCAATGTATTTTCAATACAAACAATCCATTTATGAATGCATTCATTAATAAACAAAACAAATATTTTATAAAAAATAATTAAAACACAATTAAATCATAACTAAAACTAATCTAAAATTAATTACAACTTATTATACAACTCATTAATCGTATTAAAATACAGTGATTTCAATACATTCCCCCTTTTTGTATAAGTTTAGCCAAAACTCAAAAACTAAAGTTCAATTGAAATCATTTGAACCTTAAATGCAATGCTTTTCACATGAAATGTTTGTATGAATTGAAGTGAATTTATGTTATAATTTCATTCAATTAATACTGTTTTAAATCATTATTTTTGCCATTTATTAACAATTATTTCAATTGCTTTTCAATCAAATAGTTATGAATCGATTGCCAAATGAAGTCTTGTTTGAGATCTTCGACAAATTGGACTTTAGTTCCCAATTGATGGCACAAAGAGTTTGCAAACAATGGTTACAACTAATTGAGACAATATTGGCCTCAAAGACCAAACTGTTGATTGAAGACATGCATCGCGAAGACGATGTCATCACTCGAGACAAGAAGTTGTTCAATACTAAGGCATATAATGACCTCATTGTCATCCGTTTGGACCAATTGGCAAGAGGTGAAGATGTGGTGGACATGAGATGTGATGGATGTCAGAAGAGGACACTTATGTCCAGAATCATCAAAAGGTTCAAAAACTTGAAAGTTTTGGGCATTTGTTTGGTCTGTAGTGAACTGAATAGAGATGTCCTCAAAATTGTCTCAAAGACATGTCGTTCAGATCTGAGACAACTGTCTGTCACTTGTTTTGAGAAATCCATTGTCATCACAAAAGAGGAGGCATTGGATGTATGTCTTCATTATCCAAACCTTGAGGTCTTGCAAATCAATTCATTGGATCTGTGGATAAAAGAGGAGACAATCGAAACATTGTTCAAGAATTTATCGAAACTTCGGGTCTTTATTACAGACGCCATTCTCTCGAACTGTGTGTCCACAGAAGACTGTGGGATCTATTCGTCGAATATCTTAAAACATTTGTCAAAACATATCCAAGTCTTGCAATCAGACGGATGTCTTCTCAATGAGACATCACTCCAACTGTTGGTCTCAAAGGGTGTCAAACAATTGGTTGATTTGAGTATCAATGACTTGAATGACATCCAATCGATGGTTATTATTGGCGATCACTTTCAAGGTCTTCAAAGTCTTGATATCAATAAATACAGCGAGTCTTCGGAAACGGAAACCAATATATTCTTTGAATGTGTTTCAAAACTCAATCAATTAATTGAATTAAGATTTCATTTGACCGGAAGTGGTATTGGTTTCAATCACATCAAACAACTGAAGAAATGTCCAAAATTGAAGACACTGTCAATTCTATCATCAGATATGACCACTGAGTCTATTGAAGCGCTTCCAATCTTTGTGCCAAATCTCGTGAATCTGTTCTTAGTTTATAATTGTTTTGATAGCGACTTAAGTGTCGAAACATATCTTCCGATTCGATGGCTGAAGAACTTGAGGTCATTGACCATCGGAGACCTCGAACTCTTTGATGATATGTTCATAAATCTCATACAAAAGTGCAATCACTTCAACACCATTGATGTCAACCGATCACAGAAACTAACGGTGCAATCGATGGTCGCATGCATTGAATACGCGAATCGAAAGCCAAACCAAACCATTGAATGCTTTTTCAGTGAAAGACTTCAAAATAGCTCTCAAAATATGAATCAAAGTTTTGCACAGAATTTAAAATTGAATTTTATTTAAAAATTGTTATTATTTTAATCAATATTTTATTATTTTTTATATTTTTATCACATTTTATATCAAATATTATTTTTAAAGATTTTAATCATTTGTTTTCGTTTAAATCATTAGTGATTTGAATGCAAATGACTATGAATTGAGTGTTGGATCAAATGTTAAGAGAAATTATTGTTAATTTGAATGCATTTGTAAAACAAATCAATCGATTGATTGTAAAAAACATTTCAATAAAAATCGTTTGTTTTTAAGTATTTTGACTTTAAGTCACAATTAATGACAAAGAGTTTGCAAAAAGTGGTCACAACTGAAAGAACGGAAGGACTTGTGGTCTCAACTCCAATGTTTGTCCTATTCATCGATCGATTGTTTCAATTGATTCTCGTTCTCATTGTTAGCATTAGTTTAGAAAACATTTGAATTCAGACTTTCAAACAGTTTTCATATTCTTTACTCAAATCAAAAGATGAATAGATTTTCAAATGAGTTGTTGATTAATATCTTCGATAAACTGGACTTAAAGTCACAATTGAATACTCAAAGAGTTTGCAAAAAGTGGTTACAACTAATAGAGACTATATTTGAGTCAAAGAGCGGACTATTGATTAATGACATCCATCAAGAATATGAAGAGTATGTCTTTACTCGAAACGACCAGTTGTTTGACATTAAGTCAGACAATAATCTCTTTATCATATGTTTGGACGAATTAACCGACGATTTCGAGGATCCAGTCATTTGTCGAAAAATTATATCAAAAATCGTCAAAAAGTTTGAAAATATCAAACATTTGTGCATTTGTTTGTCTTGTGGTCAACTCAAGAGAGGAATCTTGAAATTGGTGTCAAATAAATGCAATTCAGATTTGAGACAATTGTCTATCATTTCTTCTGGAGATAAGTTAATAATCACTAGAGAGGAAGCACTGGATGTATGTCTTCATTACCCAAACCTTGAGATCTTACAAATTAGGTCATTGTTTCTATTGATAAGAGAAGAGACAATCAAAACATTGCTCAAGAATTTATCCAAACTTCGGGTCATTATTTTGGAGGCCATTATGTCAAACAATGAGTACAGAAAAGACATTGAGACCTATTCCTCGAAGACATTCAAACATTTGCCAAAACATATCCAAGTCTTGAAAACCGATGGATGTCTTCTCAATGAGGGATCCCTTCAAGTGTTGGTCGAAAAAGGAGTCAAACAAATGTTTTCTTTAGGAATTGATGGCATAAAAGATATCCAATCGATGGCTATTATTGGAGATAACTTCCAATGTCTTCAAAGTCTTAATATCAATGAATACGAAGTAATTGCCGAAACAGACGTCAATTCAATCTTCAGAGAGATATCAAAACTGAATCATTTGATTGATTTGAGACTTATGTTAAACTATAGTTGGATTAGATTCGATCACTTCAAACGTCTGAAGAAATGTCAAAAACTGAGAACCCTTTCAATAGAGTCAACAGATATGACCATTGAGTCTCTTAAAGCACTTCCAGTCTTTGTACCAAATCTCGTGAATCTCAGATTGATTTACATTCACTTCGATGACGACCTCAATGTCCAAACCTATCAACCAATTCAATTGCTGAAGAACTTGAAGACATTGAGCATTGGAGACAATTGGAGACTCAATGATCACATGTTTGCAAATCTCATGCAAAACACAATTCATTTCAATCGGTTAGATGTCAGGCGATCAAAGAACCTAACGGTGCTATCATTGAAGACAAGCATTGAATACACGAAACGAAACCCAAACCAAACAATTGAATGTATTTTCAATGAAAGTCTTCAAAATGAGTTTCAAAGTTTGAGTCAAAGTTTGCCAAAGAATTTGAAATTTAAATTTGTTTAAAAAATTTGTAAAAAATACCCAAAATTTTAGTCATAAAAAGTTAAAATAAATTTAATGAAAATGATTACTGTTTTCATTGTTAGCATTCGTTGAGACCAAATCAAACCATTGAATGTTTTTCTCGAAGAAGACTTCAAAATGATTTCAATACCAATCAAACTCTTCCCAAAATTTGAATTCAAATTCATATAAAAATGATTTTATTTTTGCAAAAAAGTCAACAAAAATTATTTCACTTTTTCTTATTTGTTTTCATTATTCAAAAATAATCTCAATTTTTATTTAGAAATTATTTTTGATTTATATTTAATATAATTATTTTTGATAGCAAATTGAAATACAAGTAATGTCTGTCCAAATGAGACAAACACAAGGCCTGTCAGAAGGACTGTTAGTCAGACAGTATGTGATTGTGATTCACATTAATTACATTATAATTAGATTTTGTTTTTTTGTTACCAAAAAAGTCTAATTATATAACGAATGAAAATATAGAGTAAATGAAACTCATTTTGAGTTTTTGTTATTATTTTTGCTATAAATGTATTGCAATTAAAAGTTTGAGTTTTGGGTCAAAAAGTAGTTTCGAAGAGAAAAGCAATTTCGGGAAAATTAAATGTATTTCACGTTTAGAATTAAGTGTAAAAATGATATTAATGTTCAAATGAATAGATAATGACTTACTGGCGATATTAGCAGTCAATACCAGAGGGATGGCCTCATCGACATCGTTGATGATGGTTAGATACCAGGCCCCGGGCTCGAAGTACTGCAACAACTCCACATCTGATGACTCCTTCGTTATAATAACATTGTATTAATTATATTATAGTTAATGATAACAAAAATTGTGTTTCACATGATTTTGACATTTTTTTGTTGGAAAATAATTTGTTTTAAAATGAATTTAATATAAGATTCAAATATAAGTCAATTATTTCGATAACATTTTATTATATTTTCTTCTCATTATTTAATTATTTTTTCAATTTTCAATTTATATTAACTAAAGACATGAATAAAAATTTTTAGCATTTATTTGATTACTATTTGAAAACTGATTGAAAATTATATAAGAATTGTATCGATTAGTGAGAATACATGCAATAACTACCTGTGTTTGACGCTTGTACAGCTTCTGCGACTTGTCGTGACTGATCACTTCAAGCATGTGGTAAGCGGTCAGAGACGGCGGTTCATTCTTGCGGCCAAACAGTGCGAGTCTGGCTGTCGGCCCCACAGTGAATGTGAACCGTAAGAAAGCGGCGTCGGGTTGACTAAACCAAGCACTGTATGATTCGTGTGCTTCCAATCGTATTGAAAGTGATTCAACACCTAATTTCATCTCTACAAACTCTATCGGATCTCGTGGTATCTGTGCCAAGCAGTTGGATACCGGAGTGCCTGAAAAAGAACAAAAAAATAATAAATTCAATATAAAAAGGGTTTTTTCACTTCATTTCTCGATAAATGCCAGACATTTCTCAACGAAATTCATTTAATAAATAAACTAATATTTTATAAAATATTTTTTACTCATTTACTCAAATATTATATAAAAATTGATTATTTTCAGGGATTATATGGAATAAAGAAAATACTTAAAGAGAATGTCATTTATTATATTTTATATAAAAAATTTCTTTCACTTCTTCTCTCGGGTTAAGTAAGAGATTGTAAGTGAAAATACTTGAGTGAAAATTGAGTCAATGAACACATGAACAGACTATTAGGCCTACACTTCTCTACAACACTGGGAGTATTGACGTTCAATGAGTGTATTTCTCGTATAAAAACTTTTGAAAATATCTTAAAGTATTGAACCGTCAAATAAAAGCCAACTTCTCTTATCCTATTCTATGTCTGTCTTTCGTTATTAAGAATTAATGAAATTATGTTCAAAAATATATAAGAAATTAAATTAAAGTTTAACTTAAAAGTGAATTATATTTGTTGATGAAAAGAGAGATAATTTTATTATCACTTTTTCATATAAGATAACTAACCAATGGTTGTGCCAATGACTTCACTGCCGGCGCCAATAGCTGCAGATGACTCGAGGTCTTCCATTACAATACAGGGAACTTTTGAGCTCTCAGGGGGTATTATTAATGAATTCATGGCTGCATTTGAAGACCAAAAGGCATTAATTAATCAGTTAATGAAATATAATTTTCACGAAATCACTAATAAGTAATGAATTGAAAATTAATGAATAAAAACAAAACTATAGTTTTTTAACGACATTTTCCAGTAGAAAACCATACCATACCTTACCATATCTTACCATACCTTACCATACCATACCATACCCTTTCGTGCTGTGAAAGGTATGGCAATAGTAATAGTAATTAATTATTGATCAAAACGTGATAACAAAAATAGAAAGAAAACTGTAGGGAAAGGGAGAGAGAAGTGTCATTAATTTGAATGTTAGACTAACCGCACATAAGATATGTAATGATTGACAACAGTATTAAACACATAATTGTGAGTATTATTGAGGAGAACCTCCACGAGCACCGGTGCGAACATGTCTTGTCTAAATTAAGCCGTGATGAGGCATAGGCTACCAGTGCTGATGGGCTGTGACGACTAGAGAGTAATGTTGGCCGCATTGATGGCTGGCCACCACTTCCTGAACAACTTGATTGCAGTAACTGAAGAGTGATTTTGAAAAACAATATAAACCCCGTTATTACTGATTACTGAAGACATAAAGAAATACTCAGTTATTATGATTACACAACACTATCGAAAACCTCATCATTACTAAGGAAAGGAATGACCGCACAGTTAGTGAATTAAGGGGTTTGGAAAGAGGTTTACGTTTAGGGCTAGTGATGTGATCATAAAAAATATTATTTGATTTATTTGTGAAATATATATAGAATTAAATGTAATTACTTGTGAGGGAAGAACACTATTAGGCATCGGTACCATTGGGCCGGTTGTCGTGTTCTGAGTACTACAAAACGTAGGAAATGGATTGGTATACGTGTGCAGGACGTTATTATTATTGCCAGTTGTCAATGGACTAGAGTTTGATACAAGTGCTGAAGAATTTTGAGTATTGGTTGAGTATATTCTGTAATGTTTTGTCAAAATATAAAACATTATAAAAAATATTTAAAAAAAACTTTACATCAAAAGAATGTTTGTTAAAACGGTTTTTTCTCTCATTTTGTGATTGATTAAAATTTTCAGAGAATATAAAAAATGAAAGTCTTTTAAAAAATTCTGGTTTTAATTGTTTGACATTAAATGATACAAAAAAGTGAACAAAATTGTTGTTATGATTAATGAGGAATTGTTTGTGAAAAATGATATATTGTCTGTCAGTTTGACATTTAATGATCAGAACAAACGTGAAATAACGTTGAGAATAGTGTTAATGAAAAATCATATCTTTTTCTCTCAATGAAATGCTTGTGAAGTGATTGCATACTAAATGAAAACCCAAAATAAATATTCAATGAATTGAAATAAACATTAAAACTATTTATATATTCTTTCGATTGTTTTCGATATTAACAATTAATAGAATATTCTGTGTTTAGTATAGAATTATTGTCTGAAAAATATATAACTCATTATTATATTTCTAATTCATTATGAATTGAAGTGAAATATAATTAATAGAAAAGCCCTGTTATTATGTATTAATAATTTTAGAGACCTTTCACTATTATATTCTCTGAGGCTTTGATCACTGCATTCAAAACCAGTGATCATTGAATTTGAATAAAATTCCAATTAAGGGGTATATGAAGTGAGCGTAAGAATAGGCACAAACACTCCGTCTGAATGTCATTGCACTTAATTAATGGTATTTCAAAATTTTCATAAACAATATATTAGTTATAATACATTAATATAGAAATAATAAATTATATTTAGTCACCTAAAACAGGGTTATTTGAAATTCAAATTATTCCTTAGGGATCAAAAAATATGACTCACATTGAAAACAGAAGAAAAATATATGATTTTGTTTCAAAATTTATTCTATTCTCAAATTCTTGAGAAAATAATTTGAGAATTTTTTTTCTGTAAGAAATTTTTGAATGTTTTTTGTTGAAAATAATATGAAATTTCAAAATTGAATTCTTTGTGAATTAAATATCAAAACAATATATTATAAGACTATATGTTGTGTCAAAAAAAAACTTTTTTCTCTTGAAATTGACTTTAAACAAAATATTGGATATATTTTTGTTGATTAATAAACCTTAAGAACAAATAAATATTTTTATTTAAAAATTAAACAAAAATCTCATTAAATTTGATTAATTTTTCGGTGTCGACGACAATCTGATTCATAAAGTTTGTTATTATATAATATATTTTAAATTTGTTTTTTTCATGAATTGCATGTTTGAAAAATATTTATACTATTCATAAAAAATGATTTTTTTCAATAAAACTTTGAAAATAAAAACTGATAAACAAAATCTAAAATAAATATTTTTTCAAATGACTGAGATTTTAAAAATCTTTTCTTATGACATGATTTCAATGTTTTCTTTAAGAAGTATTGCTTTTAGTAAAGAATTTAAAAATACGTTCAAAAAGTATTTTCTTTTCTTTTTGGCACAAAAAAAGATTATTACAAAAAACAAATAAAAGTTTGAAATTATTATTAAACCAAAAAACATTTTCTCAATCAGTAAAGACTAGAGAATATTCTGTCGTTTTATATAAGTATTGATATTTTAGTGTATATAGTGTTTCACAAAAAATCATTCGTTGAGAACAAAATTGATGGGAACGTATGGACGGACGGGTATGAAGTGTTTCTACTGAAAAGTTTATTTTATATAAAAACATCTCTTTTTGTGCCGAATGGTTGATGTCTTTCCAATTGTTTGATAGTATTATTCTTTTTATTCTTTTATGGCTTTTTATTTTATATATATTTTTGTGTTAGTGATAAAGTGAGGGCTCTTTAGCACTGGGAGAAAAGTGCAGATGGAATCGATGGGTGGAGTCGGACCTACATATATATACTTATTCACCAAAAAAGGTCAGTTTAGAAGTTATAGCGAATGTCATGAATTGGTTTATAAAATATATAACGATATATAAAATAAGATAAAATACATGAAAACAAATCATTTATATTTTTAAAGCTTTTTTTGATTCACAAGTTTTAAGGTTGAGAGAAACGCACCGTTAGTTTGCGATATATAGGAAAACACTTTTGAAAATTCAAATCATTATTATATCATTCAATAGTATTTTGTGCCATAAAAGCAAAAAACAAAAAATCAAATATCAATAGTTTTTTGTAAAAACAATCACAAAGAGAGAGAAAAATGTGTTTTAACGTAAAATCTCTATTAAATTTTTGTTGATCTGTGTTTGACATACCTTTCCCTTTCATTTTCATTTCTACCAAATTTATTATTAGTTGACATTAGGTTTAGTCGATTGTCTGTCTGTGCCTCCAGTGTTACATTGGAAGAGCCATTGTCTAAATTCAACTTTGAATACCCGGTCATATCTGCACAACATATACAAAACAAAAATTAATTTTCAAAATTCATAATAATTTTCAGCGATAAAAAAAATGTTACATTCATTTCATGCTTCAAATGCCGTTAATATTACACACATTACTATAGAAGAGAATAAACCAAAATATGAAAACAATATCCAAATAATGCATACAATGTTCGAGTCATTAATTATATGCGAAATGACATAAAAATATGATTTCATTCACACATAAATTACTGGCAAAGAATGGAAAAACAATTTTAAAAATGTAAACGAAATTAATTTTCTAATGAAAACAATGGCTATTGTTATGATTCACACCTTTACTACTATAAGGCAAAAGTGGATCCGATATCATAGTCGGTAAATACGGGGGCTCTGATTCACATTCACTGTCCAAATAGCCCAGTCTTGCTTTGCCCGCCCGTCGTTTGCCACCCAAATTGGGTGATGGCTGTACTGTATTGGGTGCCGGTTCGGGTGGACTCTCAACAGTCCCTAAATTAAAATATAGTTTATATTAGAAAATCATTTAATATTTTATATAATATTTAAGTCATTTTATTTTCTTTCATTTTATTATTTTCTTTCATTTTTGAACTGATTTTTAACATTCAAAACACATTCAAATTAATTAAATTTCACTTTTATAACAAAAATCAATAATATTTTCGTTAATTTTATTCTGAGCCAAAATTTTCAACTATTTTTCTGCACAAATATTTGATAAAATATTAATGCATTCAAAAAATAAGAAAAATATAGAAAATTGACTCAATTTGTATTCGGTTTGCAATACATTAGGTATAGAATCCTTTGAACGTCAAAAGGGAATGGTATTCGACATTCAATTCGTTAAAAAAATATGGTTTCAAACCATATTCACATCGTTTGCATTTGATGTCTATTCTTTCAAATGCTATAACTATTGTTAACAATGAATGAGTTCTTAAATAAATTCAATTCATATTATCGTCAAATAATACAACGAATTTGTATTCAAATCAATGAATTCAAATCTATTCACAAAAATAATTAAATTTGTTTTTATTCTTAAATTTCTAAAGAAAATAAAATTAAAACTTCACTCAAACAGTCTATTGAAATAAACCGGGTTTTATATTAACAAATAAAAAGTTGAAAATTGTATTGATTTTTATCAAACCATTCTTTCTGAATATAACGCAAACATTAATTTTATTTATAATTAAAAAATAACAAAATTTTATATAAAATATTACTTATTGTTCTGTAAATAAATAAAAATATATTATTATAATGACTTTTATTGCAAAAAATGTTAACAATAAAACAATTTCTTAAATGTCTTTAATATATTACATATATATTACACAAATGAATGAATTTGCGATAAAATTAAGAATAATTGTCACATAAAATGAAAATAATTGCAAATTTGGGAAATAATAACAAAATTCAAATTTTAACAAATAATTACTATTTGTTTATTTGAATGAACACAAGCTCCGTATGTAAGCACTCGACGTATCGGTGCTTATTCTCATAGGATTTTTTATTCAAAGCAAACTATTGTATTATATTATTAGTAGTAGAGGAACGGCAGGAAAGATCATTAGGGGATAAATGGAAATATAGTGTACGTACTGGGGATGATAGCCTAGGCTCTGGCTCTCCCGACCCCTGGAATCACCCAATTTAAGGGGATAACTGAGCGTCTCGTAAATTGTTATACTTTATTTGCTTTCTTATAGCACCGGCACATACAGTGCAAAGAGCACAGAGAGCAGAGAATTCGTAATTACGATTTGTCTTATGCCTAAACACACGAAAGGCATTTGGGATATGAATTGTGCTGTAGAGCACAGGCAGGAACGGTATAGGCATTGAAGTGATTGAAATAAAGTCAGTTCATTACATAAAATATATAAACCGTAAGAGATATACAAAGTTATATTAAAACAAACATAACATAAGAAACAGTGAATGAAAGGCAAAAAATGTTAAGAATGTATTGCTTTATATTAAAGTTATTTTCACTGTTGGACACAATCAATGACTGCTATCTGTGCTCACCGTTCACCACATCCAAGTGCTGTTTCATTGGGTCTGGATAGTGATCACTGGTATTGTCAGAGGACGAGGAGGCAGAGGCACCGCGTATTAGGGATAACGAATGTCTGGGATGTTGTGCTTGTAATTGCTGTTCGACTACTCTTCCCATTCCTGTCGTCAGTGCATTAGCCCCTGTATTACTCGAGCTAACACCACCGCTCCTCTCATTCCTCAAAGGCTGACCTGGACCTAAGTTACCTAAAAACAAACAATGAATATAAATCTCAATCAATAGAACAAATTAGTGACAATTTGGCAAAAGTTGGATCAAAGTTAGTATTGACTTCAACTCATTGAAAAACTATTGCTTTTAGTCATTCATATCATTTGTTTGGATTCACTTCAAACACAGAAATGGTTTTCATTTTATTATTATTGTTATTGTAATAACAAATTGAGTTAATCTCTCATTCAATCCTAAGCCTTATGTTTGAAATTCAATTCATTTCTCAATTCAAATATTATAATGAATACAATGTATAGAAAAATTCTAAACTCTTGTTAACAATACATTGAATATTCATTTCAGTAAAAATTATTATATTTTCAAAGCCTGTAATTAACATCAAATGCAAGAATAGATGATTTATTGTTAGGATTTGATTTGTTAGTAATTTATATGAATTTTTGTTTTATGTCCTCTTATTACAGATTGTGATTATTTTTGATTTAATGCTACTTTTCATACATTATTTCAATTATAAATTCATAAAATTAATTATATTTCTTTTGTTAACATTTATTCAGCTCTTATTTATCATATACAGTCTTTCAACATTCCTAAGAGACTTTTCCATAATCTTAAGAGACTTTTCCATAATCTTAAGAGACTTTTCCATATTCTTAAGAGACTTTTCCATATTCT
>JAQIXR010000317.1:0-33061 GCA_034700825.1 Quadroppia sp. Gr-Ori-00064 | reverse complement strand
GAGAGAGAGAGAGAGAGAGAGAGAGAGAGACCCTATTAACATAACTACAGGACAGGGAGAGAGTGAGAGATAGAGAGAACGGTTATCCTTGAAGTGTTTCTTAAGCCCTGAGAAGGCAATGAATGGCAACCCTTCCCATCAGTTGAATGCTTTATACATGTCTTTGCATTTCCCTTACATTCAAATCATGTTTAATCGACAGAATACCTGCACATCATATTATGGGACAGGGATTGGGTGCAAAAGTGACATACAATCTCATGTCCCTATACTTACACTCACTTTCCTTCTGTCGAGCCCTTCATATAAGAGGCATAAAATAGAGCCTTATATTTAATGACTGAAAATGTATCCGTCTTTGGGTTATTCATTTCGGTGACCCCTCATCGGGACGGGTATGCAATGAAGTTATATCATTCAATTGTGTTGAGTAACCAAGGAATCCATACCAGGGGTGACTTATTTTCGCTAAAATACACCTTTAAATCATTAATTAATTATAAAAATATTAAAAATAAATGAATTTGTTTGAAATTTGTGAACAATTTGTTTGTATTTATGGTTTGTTTGGACTTTGATTTTGAATGAATTAATCCTTTATTACGAGAAAGAGTTTCACATCATATGAATAATAGTCGTCAGTGAATGGCATCAATGGATTCAATGGGTGGTAACAGATCTTATTCAACATTATTTCACAATCAATGCCTTTGGCGATCAAAGAATAAGAATGAGAAATCAAGTTCAAGGCCAACAGCACTGGTATTCAGAGTGAATACAGTATGTGTTGTATTGCAAAGTCTACCCATTTCTGGCATGACATCCATTTATCACATTATATAACATATAACTATTTTTTGATTATATTCTGGAGAAAAAATATTCTACAATTAGTTGAGCGCAAAATGAAATGAATTTTGAAAAGTTGTGAACATTTTCAAACTTTACAAATAATATCGATTTTATAGACTTTTGTTTCAACAAATAATAATACAATTTTTTGAATGAATTTTAGATGAATTCATGAATAAGTTTTCATTAGTTTTTTCAAATTGAAAATCAATTTTCAAAATATTTATACAAAATATTTGAACATTGAATCGATTGCTAAATAATTGAGAAATCATTTCAATTAAAGAATCGATAAATTGTTAATTGATTTAAACCCCTAAACGACACTTCACTGCAGGAAAGGCATAATTTTGACACCGAAACAATGCTAAGTTGATGTGAAGGGTCGACCGACCATTAAATGGTGTGTCAATTATGATATGATTAGACATAATAGTAAGACATGGTCTAAGAGTTGGTCCCATCGGATGGGCAAAAGTGGTGATGGGTTTGAGTTCATTCATTCATTGCTTCACCAATTCATGAAATACCGGTTTAACCGCATTAGAAGAACAGGCATTTGTAGAGACATTGCAGGCCTTAGACCACAAGTATTGCATCCAATTGTCAGTCAATGATATGAACACAAACTCAACGAAAAATAAAAAATAAATTCAATTAAATAATAACTGATTTTGATTACAAACAAACAAATGTGTCGTTTATTACAAGGAATCCTATTGTAAATGAATGTCAAAAACAGTTCAATCAATGGATGTCTTTAAAGGTATTCCAAGTCTTTGAATTTGAAACAAATTATTAAAAAAAAAGAGTTTTCTCTAAATGTGTGTAAAATTAGTGAATATCTCATTGATATTGAAATATCTTTTCTGTCTGTAAAGCCTTTCCACAAATCTATAGCCAAATGAAAATATTTTATTTATTTCAATATAACTTAACATTGATTTCAATGTCTATTAATAGCAATGAAAAAGTATTTCTTTTAACGAATCAATTATTTGATAATCAAATAAAATAAATAAACTTTTTTTGATCGATAGTAAAAATTGTGCAATAATTTGTAATTTGAATAATACTCGTCTCATGTGAATCGTTGTGAATCGTTGGGTCTTATAATAGTTTAGTAAATATTTAATGTAAAAAAACTCTGAATTCAAACATCAATTGAATGAATAGTATTTTTTTCACTCACTCTTGAGTTGAGTCTTCAGACTCGTTGGCCTTGAATAGAGTTTTGGGTGTTTTGGCTGTAATTCAATCAATAGTTTTGCAAAACATTTAAATTGTTTTTCTTTTCATTCAATTGTTTTTTAATTTATGTTTTCTTTTAAATAATAATAAAAATGTTTTCATTGAATGAGTTTTTGTTGTTTTGATCCCAAAAATCAAAACAAATAATCATTTCTTTTGACAATAATTTAATGAAAATATCTGTGAATTGATTTGAAGACCGAATGGTATGAATGGTTGACATTATGTCCATCAATGGTAACACCAATGGAACCAATGGAGTGATTGTCAGCTCAAACATCAGTTCAATCGTCAAGAGAGAGATCACTGAAGACATCAATGACAACAACAATGACAGTTGTCTTAAGAATTGCTGCACTTTATTGAAGACAAACATCCTTTCAATTAATCCCAACTCAAATCTAATGATATTTTGTGGACAAAAGTCAAACTCAAGACAACGAAATGATTCCGTTTCGTCGATGTCTACCATAAGTACAACGAATCCAAACTCGAATTCATCTAAAGCCGAATTAACCACAAATACTATGGTATGAATCGATTGATGTATTGCTTGAATCGGTATTGATTTGATCCCATCTATGGTTAGGATCTCTACTCGACTTCTGCCAGTTTGGAACAGTCGGAACCGTCTTCTTCGCCGCTGAGCGCCGGTGACAGTCAGGCTCAGGACATGTTCTGCTCGAGCACAATGTCTGCCGACTGTTCCAGTAATACGAGTGTCGATACAAATGATGTCAAATCTGGTGATAACTCTCCCAAACGGATCTGTTTGGTCTGTGGCGACAACGCATCGGGATTTCATTACGGCGTCGCCTCCTGTGAGGCCTGTAAGGCATTCTTCAAGAGAACCATTCAGGGTATGAACTGATGGCAATGTCTCGACAGTTGTTCTAATGATTAACAACCATAGGAAACATCGAATACACCTGTCCTGCAGCTAATGACTGTGAGATCAACAAACGGAGGCGTAAGGCCTGTCAGGCCTGTCGGTTCCAGAAGTGTCTACGAATGGGAATGCTTAAGGAAGGGGTTAGACTGGATCGGGTAAGGGGTGGGCGTCAGAAGTATAGACGCAGTCCTGAGAGTCCGTATCAGATGCAGAATATGTCACCCCTGAAGAAGACTAACATCGAAGGTATGATTGATTTAATTGGAATAAAGTATTGATTTTTGGATTCATTGATTCAGAAAATAAGATCATATCAGCGCTGGTCAGCTGTGAACCCGAACCACTCCTTGCCATTAGTTCGCAACAATCGTCAACATCTTCGCCATTATCTCAATACAAAAACATATGTCTTCTGTCAGATCTCGTGGACAGAGAACTGGTCGCCACAATCGGATGGTTAGCATCGATTGACGCTCTATTGACTGGCCTTTCCATTAATAATATGTTTTTGATCTCATTTTAGGGCCAAACAAATACCCGGTTTTACTGAATTGATTCTCAACGATCAGATGCGACTCTTGCAGACCACTTGGGCTGAAGTACTCTCCCTTTCCCTAGCGTTTCGGTATGTCTTCCTTTCAATGCCAGCCGTATATTATACTCAAACCCATTCCAAATGATCGCATGCTTTAGATCTCATCAGTTATGCTCATCGGATGACAGCCAACCAATAGCACCGACATCTGGCAGCTCAGGCACTTCCTCAGCACAGAATAAACTAGTGTTTGCCAACGACTTCATAATGGACGACATACAGGCCGTCCAGTGCAAGGCCGACGAACTGTTCAACCATTCGTTACAATTAGTAAAAAGACTTAATTTGATTAAAATCGCAAAACCAGAATACCTTCTCTTGAAGGCAATCATACTAACGAACGCCGGTATGTATTGAAGGCCTTCTCTCGCATGTCTGTGCCATCACTAATGCATTCGTGTCTTCGTTAACAGATATCCAATTAGAAGATTCGCAATCGGTTTACAAATTACGGGAAACGCTGTTAATAGCACTTCAAGAATGTGTGTCTGTTTTGCGACCCTTTAATTGTGTTTCACATTTGAGTCAATTATTGCTATGTTTGCCTCTATTGAGACAATTAGACGGAGTCACCCGAAGGTACTGGAATAGTGTCCGACGCGAAGGCAACGTTCCAATGAATAAGCTGTTCGTCGAAATGCTTGAGTCAAATATACTGATGCGTTGACTTAAACCCCTTTCCACACACCTATCGCCCCTTAAGTCTAATTATGTTATTTGAAAGAAATTAGTGAAGGGTTTGTTTGTGAACAAAAATTGTAATTCTTTTTCAAACAACTGTTAATACATATAAAACAGGGTATTATTTACTGACAGAAACCCTTCAATGGTTTGGATTTGTGTTGTCTTTGATCTATGGTTAACAATAAGTGGGAAAAACAGTTATGAAAAAAGAATTGATTTTTTAGAGCAAATGTTTGACAAAAAACATTTTCTCAAAGCTTCCAATCGACTAATGATTAATCATGTCTTCAGACATTAGACACAATATTATGTTTAACCAATTATGCAATTTTTGACACTCTTTCCAATCACTGCCATTCAAATACTTTATCAATTGCTCGACAAATGATGACATTAAGAACCCTTGCGTTAGCTTTCAATAGATTATTATTAGTTGTAATGAATTTAAATATAAATTCTTAAACAAATTGAATCTCAATTACAAACGAAAAGTATTATTAGTTAACGTTTTAGATAAAAAAGCTATTAATTGATTGATATCTCTATTACAAAACGAATAGAGCTATCGGTCGGGTATTATCGAGAGTAACGCACAAACTCTTTTCTACCCCTAGTTTTGGTCACTTTTGAGACTTTATTCAACATATAATTGATTCAAAACTAATGCAAAAAGAGATTAATTGTGCGATTAATATAACTGTTATTGTTATTGATATACAATTATAGTGAATATAAATATTAAGTGTATATTAAATGTACGAAAAACACGAATAATGAAAAACAGACAATTATTTTGTTGTAAAACTTATTATATATTTTCTTCTTCTTTATTCTCATCACTGAATTCACTTTCAACGACATAACCGTCCAGTGATATGATGTCTATGACTCTCATAGACTATTGTATTTCAATTGAATGCAACTTTAAATATAAGTTTCATTAATATCGTATTTAATATTATATTTCAATTATTTGGCGACAAATTCACACAATTATTGACGAATGAATTGATTTTCATTAAATTTTCGTTAAAATCATATAAAACTAAAGTACAATAAATTTAAACAAATGTCTATTAAATGAATAAATGAGTGCTTTTTCGTTGACATCGACTAACTGTTAGACAATTATATACAGAATATTTGAAATTAGTCTTAAATTAGACAATGATTTGGAATTCATTTAAATTTACTTAATTTTCGTTTTATATCATTTGAAAAATGTTTAGAGATTTCAATTTTAGAGCTATTTTTGTAATTTATTTTTTAGTGAATAAGTTATTATATAATAATTATTATCAATAAATGTATACTTTTTTTCATTAAATTTTAAGTATATTTCAATTTTCAAACAAATATTTTGTGTTTTCTCTCATTTTATGTTAAATTAAATGCAAAATAAAATATAAATTATATTTAAGTTTACTTTTAAAATGAAATTCAATTTAGAAATTCATTAACGATTTGATTGAGAGTTAAAATAATCTCTTAATTATTCGTTGAAATCGTAGTCAAAACGATTTGAATGGATATAATTGAAGTGATGTCTAAACAATATGTTTTAATCGTAGGAATGGTATGAAATCTAAACCAATCGATGCGATGGAAAGCCTTGAACTCGAAAGCCGTGTCTGTAAATATCGATCGGACTCTACAAGACATAAAGGTTTGGCAGACATGATATTGAACTTCAATGTAGACTATAATGGTATTTGATATTCAAGGCTTACGTCGAAAATAGAATATTTCACTCATTTATTGAATTGAAGATTCAATTCATTTTTCAAGCAATCGATCAATTAATTCAAGTTTTATATAATTTTTATTTTTCAGATTTTTTTATTGCATTTCTCATTAAAGACAAATAAATTGAGGAAAACATCTGTAAAACGTTTGATACAAATGTTTAAACGCTTCAAATTTAGTGCCAAAAAGTCTAATATATTATACAAAATCTCTTTAATATGAAATTAAATAACAAAAAAATGAGATTTTTATTGATTTAATGATTGCATTCAAGTATTGCTTCTGTTTTATGAATTCAAGGCATAAAAATAAAAAACAATTTTCGCTAAAAAAATGTAACAAAGAATACATTCAACAAAAATCAAATAATTATAATAAACAATAGGAATAAAAAGTATAATTTAGAGCAGAAATGAGTATATAATTAATGTTTTGCAGACTTAGTGCCTCTTTTCAAATGATAACCACCTGCCGTCCACTATCTCCCTGTTCTCTCTCTCCCTGTTCTCTCTCTCCCTGTTCTCTCTCTCTCTCTCTCTCTCTCTCTCTCTCTCTCTCTCTCTCTCTGCTCTCTATTCAAACTTATTTTGCTATAAACTGTTATTCATAAAAAGTCATACCTTTTATAGTTGTGTTGCAAATGAATTGAAGAGAAATTAGTTTTCTTTCTAAATAACGGCCAAAACGCCCGGCCTTTGTGTCGACACAAACAAAGAATCAGAATTTATAGTTAAAAACATATTTCAAAACTCGAATAAAAATCAAAATTTAGACAAAATTTAAATAAAAGACAAATAAAATAAACAATTACATGAGTCGTCAATACGAGGACAGGCTATAAGAACATCCATTTCCTTATTGAAATGTCGAAATTTGGCCAAAATATTGGGTTTGGATTATAATTATAATCCTATAATAATATAAAGGGTTATCATTAGACAAAACGATTCCTGGACTGAAAACATACAAACATACAAACCCTGACCACATTAAGCCATCCCTGAGCTCTCATTGCAACACAATTTACATTCAATTATACTTTTATTCTTATAAATAATTTCAATAATTATTGGAAAACCATTAAAATAAATGCAAAAGAAGTTTTCAAATCTCGAAATAAATAATAATAATTTGTATTTATGAATACAACGAAAAAAGGGAGAAAATTGAGTATATTTTTGCAATAATTGAGGTATAGTTGACTCAAATAAAACATTAAATTCTAATAAGACTTTAATGATTATAATGACTGCAATCAAAGTATTATAAATTGTATTATAAATTGTATTTTAATCCAAATAATTGTTAACAAAATTTAACTTTTTATTCATATTTCGTCCAAAACCTAAAACGTGAGAAAAAGTTCTCATATTTTTCAATGATTTCATATTATATTTAATATTTATAACTGTCTTAAAGGAGACCAAAGGGCCTGTCAATGAAGTGGTGCCACAGTTAATGGCACCCTATTATAGTGGTATTGACTTTAAAGGGGTAGGGCTTTCGGAGAAGTGCTTTACTATTATTTATTTGTGACATTTACGCTTTGATAACCCCCTGACCCTTTAGAATGACCAGGAGGTTCTGTTTCGCATGACTGACACCTGCTTTGAAAACAACTTTCCATTCGATTGTTCTCTTCGTTAAAAACATTGTCAGAAAAGACTAAATGAATATTAATTTACAAATTGCTGTCATTTCATAAATAGTCGCTTTTTTGCATAAATAATGAATAATTGGATAATTAAATATAAAACGAATTATAATTAAAGTTCATTCAGGGTCTCATTGATAGCATTCTAGGTTTTTAACACACAGGGAAAGGTATGGTTTATATGGTTTACTTCATCTTTTAATATAGTATTTCATTTGAAATAATGATTAAAATTAAGAAAAAAAGATCAAAATTAGGCACAAATTGTGTTATTATTCATCAAAATAGAACTAAATTTAACACTTGTTTCGGTTTTATGATTTTCTCTGAGATTTTCTCTTATTTTTTGAGGAAGTTTTTCATTAATATTTCAGTGAAACGAAAACTTCAATCATTTTACTTAAAATACACAACACTTGAGATCAGAAACACTGTTGACAATTGAGACGAAACGGATATGAATTGATAAGAAGATGACCAGGAACAGTCTATATATGACCAGGAACACTGCCATATGGCCAGTGCTATAATGAGTTGTAGTTAAGATTATGTTTATATAAACTAAAGTTCGCTTACAATCGATTCGTTAGATTCTCAGTGAAAAAGTACGTACACTTAAAAGGGGGTCAAATGAAAACAAAAATCACAAAATATATCACAAACGCCACGAAAAAAAACGCCATGAGTTCAGACCGGGTCACTTGAATGCGCTTTTTCTAATATAGTATTACAAAGTTTTTGAACAAATTTATCGTTTGTTAAAATCAAAGGAAATCATAATTATTAGTAGAAATGGATTTATTTTCAATGAAGAGAGCAATAAATAAAAGATTTATTTTAATAACTTTTTTTTGTCTAAATTATTACTACTTTTTTACTAATCTATAATTTTTTTATTCTGTTTGAGATTAGATAACTTTGTGCTAAAAATATTGAAATGCGATATCTGTTGTCTATTTATCTCTTGAGAGAAGTTTTGCGTTAAAAATGAGACAAAATTATATATACAGAAAAGTTTGATAATTTGTTTGCATTTTTTTCACTTTTAAATACAGACTCAAAACTGGTATAAATGAAACTCATTTAATGAATTCATTGACTTATTATTGAAATTAATTTTTAATATATTTTCAAAATGTTATGTCATTTATATATGAAGTCGAACTCGATTTAAGTGTTTGTGACAATGAATTCATTACTGAAAAATATCGATAAAAACATTGAATTAATATAAATAATTAATAACAATTTCAGTGATTAAATGTTTTGATAACAATTGAGATTTCGTAATCAATTAATTTGTGACCCAATTATCGAAATATAAAAAAATAAATCTCTATTAAAGACTTTTAACTCTAAAAAGATATACACAAATGATTACAATTGTCAACACATTCAACACTTTCACTATTGCTTAACAGGAATGCAATGGAAATGATAACAAATTCTTGAGAAAAAAAGCGCTTTTATTTGTATTATATTATAGTGAATGTGATTCATAAGAATTATTTATAACACGCTTACAAATGAAAATATTTTTCATTCATAGAATTGTTGTTCAATTGATTCCTTCATTAGTGAACATAACTCTAATAGATGTCAATTGAAGTCAATTTGGGTTTTAAAAAATTATCTCAAATTAGAGGTGAAAAATGTTTTGTACATAAGGCAGATGTTGTGTCTGTTCCGGACATTAGGACACGAATGATATGAAAACAAAAATCATTTTATTATTATATCCAAAAAATAGGTCCAAAGCCTGAGAAATGTTTGGCATCGAATGTACTGTAGTTTTATAGTCAGCTCTGTTAGGAATGCCTTCACATACATACACAGTGTATACACACATTGGACTCATTCACTCACAAACCCTGGCCTTCCCTCTAGACTTTCCGCCTGTTTTTGCAGGAAATGAATTATTTATGAAAAGAAATTCCTTTTAAACCCCTATTGAGTGTTCACTTCTTTTCCCGCTCTTTTCACAAGAATTTAAAGTAAAATCATTTAAAGGTTTTTGAGGAAATCTAATGATTTTTAGAGATATTTTCAATGTTTAACTCATTTTCATTATTAAAAACCGTTTCTCATCTCATGTGAAAAAATTAGTCTTAATTTAATCTTTTTTTAATGAAAGTCTTTTTGTTTATAAAAACGGAAAGAATTCAAATTTCCTGTAATTTAATAATAATTATAATTAAAAAACGTTTAAAAAACTAAAAAATATTTTTATTTTCAAATCACAACAAAATCTGTTTTGAATTTACAATAATATTAATTAATTTTACGTAATTTCACTCAAATATAGAAAACATAACTTCTTATCAAATCTCAACTCAATTGCAGTTAACATTTGAAACAAAAAACTTTTTTTGTTATTTCATTAGAACTTTAAATACTTTTATTCATAATATCGTAAAAGTAATGATAAAGTGATTCAATAAATCAATGATAATTAATATCATTCATAACGTCCAAAATGTCTCTTCCTTTGTTCAAAACGAGACACTCTTTGATCAAATCCTATCACAAGTTCTCAAACACAATGAATAAGTATTTATTGAATTCCTTAACTATGAATGAGAACCGATATATGCATTGAGAGTCGAATGCACACAAAAAGTACAAATATTTTGAGTCATTCAAACGGTGAACACTTTTTGGGGAATGACTGCCGACAGACGCCTTTCTTCCCCTACCTGTGAGAACAAGGTATGCACTTTGCAGTGTATGTTATATGCCTTTCCTTATCTCAACAGTTGTGCAACACTTGTTCAAACTCTTTATCGCAATCGAAGCGACATTTGAAACATTTTTATAATTTTATCGAAATTTTCATAAAAAATGAAAGTAATGTTAATCTCAATATTTTTCTTATCATTTAATTATATTCACATTATTTAACATTTTTTTAAATATTTATTTATTTTCATTACATGTATGCATATAACAGGCAATACATTTCTCGATGGCCTTTCTGTCTGTCCCTCAATGTCCAGACATTTGATATTTTTTTTTGTGCTTTTAATTTATTTATGGCTTTTAACAGACCTTCAAATATATGATTAGTTTTCAAAATGAAATTTCTTTTAAAAGTCATAAAAAGTACAAAAAAAACTCTTTTCCAAAACTAATGACTGTTTTTATAACACTGTGAGAGAAGAGACGGAACTGTTTGTAGTGTGAAAGTGGATCATTGGGTCGACTCAACTGTGGGGAAAGGGAGAGGAATGGGAGGAAAGGGATCAAAGGGATAATCAGTGCCATCGGTGGCGAATGCAAGACATAATGCAAAGCAAATGTTTGACTTTAAACACAACAAGTGTTATAGCATTGACTGAGTACTCAATGAGCGAATCTGTTGACAATACTATCAGTTCTGATGATTAATACAAAGTTTTTTTATGTGTTATTTGAAAACAAATCATTAAATCATTGAATGATTGAAACAAAGAAAGAGAGAGAGAATGGGAGAGAGGGTTATTGAGAGGGAGAGGTGGTGTAGAGGTAGTGATGGAGTGAATGAATGAGTGTTTTGTCATAACTGTGGGAATGGGAATCAATTAGAAAATGATTGCAAAAAATATTCAAAATTTTCATTTTCAAAGTCATTCAATGTATGACTACTTTATCAGTGGTTTGACTGAAGCGCCAAATCATTGAAGCCCTGACTGTGTGTATGTATTGCGCAATGCATTCATTGTATGTCTCAAAGCCTGAAAGCTATGTCGCAATCGATTCGTGGAATTGAGCCAAAAGTATGAGTGCTATAGAGGTATGCCTTTAGCCTATAGTACAGTCAATGGTATGGCTATAGCTATAGTGCTGTAGAGAAGGCGCGAAATCAGTCAAACGGGTCTTCGGGTCGACACTCGCACTCAAGGCTCTGGTAGAGACTCGACTACCAGACCCATACCTGTGCCGGCACGCAATCATTAGCTCTTTGTTGACTAAAAACTTTTTCATTGAATGCAATGACAAAAGCAAATGGTTTTCAATTCATCAATAATTTGATGACAAAAATGACTGAAACAAAGACAACACAAAAGTTTTGTTTCAAATATGAAAACAAAATCAAAGACAAAACTAATGAAAAAGTTTTTTAAATTCAAATCAAGTTTTCAATTGAAATCAAATCCTTATATGTATTGGACTTTGCATTGAGTGCTGAACAGAAAAAAAGGGGTCAACCCATAGCTGATTAGTGTCTGCCTATGACAGGTATGGCAGAGTGTGCCTGTGCTGCTGGAGGGGGAACAGGACTGGGTTGGAGGAGTTGGAGGAGTGGGACCTCTAGTCGTTAGTCTGGATTACCGCCAAATCTTTGTGTTGAGAGACATAGCACAGAGAGTGTGCGCAATGACTCTCTCTATAGCACTGACTCTGAATGCGTGTTAAAACTCCATCTCAACCGGCGTGTAATACAAGCGTTTGAGTCGACCGGCATTTTTGCACTGTTTTGCTATGGATTCAAACACATTGAGTCTCACAACTCATCCCACCTTTGATTGTGATGTCTTGAGTGAACTCAAACACATCTCCGACGACTTGAGTGCCGAAATGACCGACATATGTCTGTCCCCCTGTGAAGACATCTGGAAGAAGTTCGACGACTTTCTGCTGACGCCCCCGCAGTCACCCCCTGTCCGTCTGGACCTGGTCTCAGACCTCGTCGACTTCAACTCAGTGGACAGTCTGGGACTGGCGGACGGGTCGCTCCACAACGCCGATGTCCTCCACGACTGCATGTGGTCCGGACAGTGTGTCGAAGACATGACCACCGCTTGTCTCAACCACAACAACTGCACCCAAAGTGTCCGCATCTGTGGCCGCACCCATAGGCCCGACACCCCATTCACATCACTGTCCACATCGCCATTCACTATGAACTATACGTTCAACGACTTGTTGTCCACAATGAGTGACTCGTCCGAAGACATGGACGACAGCCAGTCGTCGATGGACGACGAAGACCTCAACAGCTGTGGCGACTCATCCCAGTCCTCATCAAGCAGTACATCGTTCGCCAAAGTGAAGGAAAGCCTAATCAATGACCACTCATATGGAGGTTCGCTTGTCATTAGTCATCAGAAGTCGAAGAATAGCTGTTATGGCACTCAAAGTAAGTCTCTCTTCGTTTGTCATGTCTTTGTCAATGATGTTGAGATGCTTTTGACCCGAGGGTCACAACTCGGGAGCCGTTGTCTCGACTTTACCAAACAATTTGTTCCGGAGTTTAAAGTTCACGAAATTCCTATTGAAATGCATTGGCTTTGAAGAGCGCCCTCTATTGGGGCCATGGGTTAGGGTTGGGTTGGGTTAGACTAGTGCTGACTAATGTAATTCAATAGGCATTTGAAAACTTTTTAAAGACCCGGAACATCTCAATGTCGTTCAAAGGGTTTTCCATCATTTGACTCAAGGTTATTAATAAAGTATTTATTGTCACTTTTGACCCTTAAAGTCAGGGGGAGTTTAAATATGGGAAAGTTTTTATCTTTTTTTTCTAAGCAAATACTTCCCCTGAGTCAGGGGAAGTGGATCTGAGTCAGTGATGAAGACCTGTCTAATGGTTAACACAATTCTAATGATGTCTTCTCTTCAGGTCTAATACATCCCAGACATAAAGTGTCGGCGCGTTTGACGAATAAGAAGAATAAATGTCATAAAATTAATGGCAAAAAGAATAAGATTATTAAAGCCTATTCACCGCTAAGTTGTTCTTCGATAGCAGTTCCCAAAATGATGGACAAGGATAGAGATAGAGTTCCCGTTCCGACGGTTCGCATAATTAGGAGTGAAAAACATTGCATAAAATCTAAGGCCTGTATTGAATCTAACGGCGCGAAAGACGAACCCAAATGCAAATTCTCGACACGAAGAAAGGCGTCGACGGTTTCATCTGAACGTAAAGTAATGTTCGCTCAAAACAATCTGTTCCTCAAAAGCAAATCATTGGAAACGACGCCCCTTTCCGACGATGAAGGGGACAGTAGTAATGAAAAGTCATCAAAAGTGCCGCCAATCAGACGGCGCGAACACAATGACTCTGAACGCAAACGTAGAGACCATTTGAGGAACGCTTTCGTCACTCTTAAGGATCAGATCCCGAAACTGAAGAGTGCAGACAAGAGGCCGCCGAGGATTATGATCTTACACGAGGCCACGGCCTATGTCTGCCATCTCAACGATAAGCAACGATATCTCGAGCGCACCCTTAATGCAGAGGTCGAGAAGAGGGAGAATTTGCTTAAAATACTGTCGAATGAAATAAAGACTGAATTGAAATGAATTTAACAAAAAATGCTAACAATTATTAGAAATGATTCAACTTTTTTACGATTTTATTATATTATTATTTGATTACAATTATTGTGTTTATTATATATTATGAATCGATTAATCGCGTCTTCGTCTGATTTGATCCCTTTCCTAACCAACGATTACATTATTTAAACAAATATATTATTATTAATCACTGTTTCACTACTTTATAGTTGTTTGTAATGAATTAGAATTAATTGAAAGTAAATCTGAAATTGTTTTATAATTTTTGAATTATTGACAAAATTTATGCAAATTATGACCAAATGCTGAAGACTTTTGACTCGGTTTTTGTAGGAACTGTTTCTGTGATATGAATGCATGCAAACAGTGGTCTATCATTGAATTTATCGGTCGTTTGAAGTGTCGGTGCTTTAAAGCTATCCTTAGAAACAAATTATTAATTAAACGACAAATTATTTGCATTTTTTGTTCATTTTTAATCAACTTATTATTAAATATTAAAATTCATTATAATTATTAAAATCTATAGACATTGAACTGAAATGAATGTGCCTTTGATTTGATGTTTATTTGCATTTTTGAAATTATTATTAAAATTCATTAATTTTTTCGTATATTTTTATTGTCTTTTATTTCATTTATTCAAATATTTTCTTATTTTTATTTGTATTGAAAAGTTGTGAACAAAATGTGAATGCATTTATTCGACGATTATTTAATAGTTATTAATAAATATCGAATTATTTGCAGATAATTATCACTAATTAGAGCCTCTTTTAAGCCTTTGAGCGAAAGATATTAAAGTTTTTTTTATTTTCATTGGATTTATGGTTGCAATCAATTGCTTGCAAACGATTCCAATGTTTACATCCATTATCTTATCGTCGTTTCTCTCTATGTTTTCATGAAGTCTTAATCATAAAGTATTTGCAAAAATGTATTTTTAAATAATTCTAACCGAAAAACAATTTTCAATATTTAAGAATATTCAAAGAATTTCATTATTTGATTGGATTTGAAAAAATGTATTAAATTTTGAGCTGAAAATCATTTGCAGAAACGTTGAGAAAATTGATATTTTCTTTATAATAATCTTTATAACGGATTCCAAAAGGAAGTCCAAATAGTGTGCAAAACCATGCGATAAGCCTTGAAATGTTTGGATCAAATACAAGGATTGGAATTAGTTTTGTATTCAGTATAGACTTTAAGAGCAAATGACCTTAAATTCAAACCTTATCTCAATTTTAAGACATTTTTTCAAAATATTTTCAATTTAATTACTTTTTGATTTACTGTAAATTTAAAGAAAGTTATTTTAAACACAAATTTATGGATATTTTCAGTAAATTATAAAAAATAAAAATAATTAAAATAAAGAATTTGAAAAAACAAATAAAATATTTTGTACAAAACTTATGTCATTGCGATTGTGATTGTCATTTGATTACAAAATCATTCAATTCTGTATTAAATGAATTGAATTATGAAAAATCGATTCGATATGTATTTGAGAGACAATTCGATCATAACTAAAGTCTAATATAATTTGCAAAAAAGTATTGTTATCTCAAAGGAAACATTTGGGACACAATGTCTCGAGTGTTTTGATGTCATTCTGTGCTAACGATAACAACAATTATATTAATTGAAGAGAATAGGAATCAGTGATAAAAGTCGATCACTTCTACCGTTTTGACGATTCTTTGCTTTCTTTGTTTGATTACAAATATTATAAAAGCGATTGAATGCCAAAAGACTTCAAACAAAGCCTATATTGAATTGAAAAATGATTTCATTGTTATTACTGAAGACAATCTTTTTGATCGTCTGTTCGAATAGAGTGCAAACTCTGGACAATGGTTTGGTTCGGACGCCACCGATGGGTTGGATGTCGTGGGAACGGTTTACTTGTAATATAGATTGTGTCGACTATCCAAATGAGTGCATAAATGAACAGTTATATAAGGAAATGGCCGATAGGTTGGCCACAGACGGATACAAAGACGTCGGCTATAACTATGTTAATGTCGACGACTGTTGGGCTGAGTTGTCAAGAGATCCACAATCCGGAAGATTAGTACCCGATCGAAAACGGTTCCCAAATGGCATGAAAGCACTGGCAGATTATGTTCACTCGAAGGGACTGCTATTTGGCATCTATGGTGATGTCGGCACAAAGACATGCGGCGGATATCCCGGTCTGCGCGGAGATGATGGAAGTGATTTCGATAGTCTGGACGCACAGACATATGCCGAATGGGAAGTGGATTCACTGAAACTCGACGGATGTTATGCGGACGAGAAGAATATGACAAACATGTATCCAGAGATGGGAACGGCTTTGAACTCAACCGGTCAGTCACTAAACCATTATCTTTATGGCTGTCATATATTTATTGAACCCTCCAATCGATAGGCCGTCCCATCGCCTATGCCTGCAGTTGGCCGGCATACCAGATCGGACAGAACCCAGACTATGAAAAGATAGCCAAACATTGCAACTATTGGCGCAATTTCGACGACATCGCCGACTCCTGGAGTAGTGTCTTAACCATTATTGACTTCTACGTCAAAAATCAAAACGTTTTGACTAAATATCACGGTTTGAGTCATTTTTCAATACTCTTTGCCATACATTCCTCCAATAGGTTCTGGGCTTTCCCTTTACAGTAATGTTCTGTTGTTTAAGTGATGTGACTTTGAGTCACAAATCGATTCCATGACCTAATGGAAAGTCGATATAAAACTGACCAAAAAAGCATTCAAAGTCAACTCGAATCTCATTGTAAAGCACAGGGTATTATCCCCTGTCGTAACCATGGATTTGTTGCAAATACAACAATCTTTTGATATACTATTATATGATTAATGTTTTCACTCATTATTGCTATTAAAAAGCAATGCCTTTGATGTGAGACACCGAAAGACAGGTTTAATGTCTGAAAACTATTCGCAAATCAATATAGAGTTTGTCTGTGTTTAATGTTTGCGTTGACAGCAATGCATTCAATGTATTCATTCCTCTATGGGTTGGTTAGTATTTAGCGAGAGTTCAAAGTAATCGAAGGGTGAGATAATTAGAGTGAAAGGGCTCTCAGGTTTGGGACAGACATTAGGCTTAAAAACCATTTAAATGCTCGAAGCGATTGTAAAAGTATTTTAATGACTTTAATAGGGCTTAAGAAATGGTTTCTTTAAGCCATAAAATGGATCCAAATATATATATAACACAAAATCAAAGATTTTCTTATAAATGATTTTATTATATAAAGATATGACTAAAAGTCTGCAAATATTTGACTTCAAATATGATTTTTTTGTCACTTTTTTTTGTAAATGAAATATTAGATATTATTTGATTCGAGGAAAGGGTTATTGAAATGTGAAACCTATTAACACACGAATAGCATGTAATTCCCATTGAATTCTTTGCATTCATTTCTATGATTTAAATGTTTTGAATTCTTTCTGAAATTTATGTTTAGTTTAAAATTAATTGAATATTTTGTTTCAAAAAAAAACAAAAAAGTGTTTGAAATTCAAACTTTGAATTCATTATAACTTTATCTATTCTATGGTCTAATGCAGGGCCTGGTAGTTGGAATGATCCGGATATGTTGATTATTGGTAACAACAATGACATACAATTGAAGACATTTGCAAATATTTAATGAAATTACTTTAAATCAGGAAATTTTGGACTGAGTTTAGAGCAAAGTAGAACACAAATGGCTTTGTGGGCCATATGGTCAGCACCTCTTCTTATGTCCAATGACTTGAGACACATTACCACAGAATTCAAAGATATTCTTCAAAATAAGCATATATTAGCTGTAAATCAGGACTCACTCGGAATACTAGGACAGAGAGTATATGAGGTAAAGTATTATCAAATGAATTGAATGCAAATGTTTTGAACAATTTCTTTACATTTGATTAAATTCTTAAGAATTGAATTGAAATCAATTTTCCCGAAAATTTTTACAAAGAATTTGTATTTAAATGTTATTAAATGAAAACTCTATTAAACATTGAATTTATTTTTGGTTTTTGTAGAGCAATGGAATCGAGGCATACGTTAAGCCGATGTCACCCACCGTTAAAGGAGTTCATACCTATGCTGTGGTATATTTAAATAGAAACAATTTGGGAACGCCTGCTATTGTGAGTATCCATTTGCTAACTAACCCTAAATTAGGACAAATAGCACATAAGAGCACATATTTCGGGTCAAAACCAAATGAGAACCAAGTTTTCAATCAGATAACAGTTGAGTCAATCAAACCAAAAACATATGTTTTCTTCTTTTTCTTCCAAAAGCAAACCATTTATTACTTATGATTCAAACTTCCGGTCCTTTTGTGTTATAAGAAGTAATTCATTTAAAATACATGTATTCATCAGATTATAGACACCCGGGTGTAAAAAGAGGAACAGATGAAGAGATAATCGTAAAAATGATATTCATTTCTTATAATAACCAATAATAAGAAATGATACGAACACTCAAAACCGGGTCATTCTTCTCACTAATGATATTTCATTTGTTTCTAAACTAATAATTAGTTTATATTTTGCAACAAAAAAATTATTTTAAAAAATCAAATCTATTATTGTTTTTGTGAATGACAACTAATTTTCTCAAAACAGGTATCGCTGAGTCTGTCGTCTCTGATCCCAGGCCTATCTGCCGAACCCCTGTACTATGTGTACGACTTGTATGACAGCGCAAAACTCATCGCAAAGTTGTCCAGTTCTGACAAATTGAGGCTAAGAGTCAACACATCGGGAAGTGTGCGAATGGTTCGCATCAGTCCTGTCTTCAACACTACTGTCCTGTCCACTAATGACAGTCCCAACCAAATGGATAATTATGTTTAGCTATGGTTTGAGATATGAATGTGAAATCAAAAGAGAAATCATTTGAAAAAACATTTGATTTTCAAAATTAAAACATTAAATGTTATGCAAAAAATTGTTTTTATTATTTGTATTACAAATAAAGCGATTAAATCATTGATGAATACAATGTGAAGTGCATTACAATTGAATACAAGCGCCGTATGAATGCATTGGTTGAGTGTGTGTTCGCCTGTATTGCCAACTGAGCCGTCAGTAGTGCTGACGACCAAACCCTCCAAACCCAAACTCAATGAACAATTCTTTAGACAGTATTGAACTGAAAGTCGTTTTCGTTTGCTTTCAGTGAATAAAAACGTTTTGATTTATTTATGTATTTATTGTCAAAACAATTAATAAAGCAATTTATAAACAATTTTTATTATATATAAAACTTTTGATCAAATTTTTATATCTTCATTGAATATAATAATAATATTTTAATTACTTTTTAACTTATATTATATTTTAAAAACAATTGTCTTATTATTAGACATAAAAATGTGAGTAATATTTGAATCCAAAATACATTTGATTTTCATTTGTCATTTCAATTGCTTTTTACAAATGGTTTTGGTTTTTGTTTTTCAAAAATATATTTCAATTAATTAATTGATTGAATGTCTTGTGAATTACAATCAGAAAGTCATTACTGAATAATCTGTTGTGTAATGTCTTTGACTGAAGACATGGCATGAGTTGTGGCAATAATACCGGCGTTTTTATAGTCATATTTGCATTGTCTTAATGTCAGACAAAAACCATTTCTTTAGTGATCTTTTGAATGAATAATCAATTTTGAATGAGATTATGATTCGTGGCACCGGTCTTACCATCCCTTGCCATCTCTTTAACATAAACGTGAAGACAAACCCGTTTTGAACGCCTACTCAAATGTGGTCTCAGTTTTGATATGATTTTATTCAAAGATTAATTAAATTCATTGAAAACAAAACAAAGTTTTATAACACATAAAGTAAACCAACGCCTAATCGAGTGTTGATATCGAGACCAAATGCTATCAACTCTTAAACACTTTTATGACTTTATTTGTTGTAATTTGCATTCAATTGTCGCTCAGCCGTCAGTATGACTGAAGTGATGTCTGGCCACCAGTCCTACCAGTGTGTCAACGTTTACGCCACTTCCGCCACATCTGATAACCTGAGTCGACATGAAATGCTTAATTGGGTCAACGATTGTCTTCAGTCCAGTTATAAGAAGATCGAAGAGCTTTGTTCCGGTCAGTTGTGCCCTTCCTCTCACCTTTGACCTCACTGTCCACCCATTAGGTGCCGCCTATTGTAATTTCATGGACATGTTGTTTCCGGGATCTATTATCTTAAAGAAAGTCAAATTTCGGACTAATTTAGAGCACGAATACATCCAAAACTTCAAACTACTTCAGGCGGCCTTCAAGAAAGTCGGCTGCGATAAGGTTTGTGTCACTCTTGTGGTCATTGTCTTGTCATAAGCCGGTAATCACTGTACAGGAAGTGGCGATCAATCGTTTAGTGAAGGGTCGTTTTCAAGACAACTTTGAATTCCTTCAATGGTTTAAAAAGTTCTTCGACGCCAACTATGATGGAAGAGAATACAATGCAATGGAGGCCAGGGGTGCCATTGTGATCGGCTCAGGTGCCACCGGCCCCGCCGGCACTGGCTCTGGGGGTACTCTTAACTCAAGAATGCCTGCACAAAGAACTGTTGCTCAGAGCACAAGACCTGTAGGTAGAGCTGCGCCGACCAATAGAGTGGCCCCACTCAAGGCAGGTATGGCTCCAGCCTTTCGGCGAAATCAGAGCAACAATTCTCACTCCGGCGA
Source organism: Quadroppia sp. Gr-Ori-00064 (assembly GCA_034700825.1). Lineage (NCBI taxonomy): Eukaryota > Metazoa > Arthropoda > Arachnida > Sarcoptiformes > Quadroppiidae > Quadroppia > Quadroppia sp. Gr-Ori-00064. Next base: position 12,375 of record JAQIXR010000317.1, on the reverse strand, counting down.
CCATTCGGACAATTCTCTTGATTTGCACAAAATGGAAGAATTGGACTCAAGAGTGAGTTTTGTGGTTAAGAATCAAAAGAATTGATTCTATAATTGAATTGTTTTTTGATTTGAAAGATGAATGAAATGAAACAAACGATCGATAGCTTAGAGCGTGAGAGAGACTTCTATTACGGGAAGTTGAGGGACATTGAGGTCTTGTGTCAAAGCAATGACCAAATGGAGGACAAGACTTTGGTCACCGACAAGATTCTCGAGATTCTATACGCCACTGAAGAGGGCTTCGCTGTTCCGGATGAAAGTCCTGATGACAACCCGTTATCGATTGAGAACCCGAACGAAGAGTATTGAAGAGATTATTCGTCGACTCATTAAATATTATTCAATTTTAATCCGTTATCTCAAAAACGGTTCGGTATTAAAGGTTTTAATTATAACTTTTATCACAAAAAAACGATTTATAAAAAAACAGATGAAATACATTGCAATCAATTGTTTTCTGCTTTTATATCATTAAAACATCTTTTTTCAAATCAAATAAAAAGTTTATATTATTTGTCATTTGAGTCAATGTTTCCATAAATGTTATAAACGATTAATTGCTGTAAAAATGTTTAATCCGATAACAAAGGGCTTTAAACATAGATTTGACGATTTGGTCACAGAAGTCGATTCGGGATATGTATGGGAATAGAGTCCGTCTCACCATTTGGATGGCTTTCCTCCTCCTGTTCTGTTGGCAAAGACTGTACGCCATATAAATACCACATTTGGCCACAACATTGGGATCACCGGTAATGACGGCCAGTCGTAATTGAGTCAACGATATCTCTCCCGCTTTTATGGCCTTTTCATAGCATTTGATTTGATTTATAAATAAATTTCATTTCGTTTTCAAACAACAAATCAATGAATGTCTAACCCATTGGACATCGTATTCACCCAACGAAGAACAGGCACCGCCTAATGTCGAGAGCCAGGACAGGCTGTCCTCAACCCGGACCCGAACCCAAACAAAGTTCATAATACGGTTATTCCTGTGTTTTGTCAATCAATATATCTTTAAATGCTTTCAATGTCTCAAAACTCAAACCATTTCTTGTCGACGACTAAGTAGTGATCCATTGATTCCAATTCCACCCAAAGAGCTATCGAATGGACATTTTGGTCACTCGTGTCGTCTGTGGGACACGAAGACAGTCCTTGACATCGATTGGCCATCAATTGGTGAAGAGTATTGAAGACAATTCTTCGATAGTCAACACATGAGATCAACTTTTTGGTGAAGCAAATGGTTTGACATAAACTGTATTTGACATCAATTTGTGAACAATATTTGCATTCATTAAGTATTAACTCATTTTCATTACTGTCATAACTATTGGACAAACAAAACAACTGTCGATAGACTTGTATTTGATTGTAGTTTACGCTTAAATTGATTACTCTTTTCATTCATAACATTAATTGCAATTGAATTGAATTTTTGATTAAAGTTTTGTTTTGTTTTTCAAACACTTGTTATTTCATTGACAGATGTCTCGACTGAATGTGTTTTGGCTTTAAATGTGGTTTCAGTCAAAAAATGCGCTAAAAATCCATTCATTTGTTGTTCACATTATTTGATGAAAACTTAGCCAACGATTGATTTGTTCCGCAAAAGATGTCCAAAAGGAAAGCAGTCATTGATTTATTCAAACCTATTGGCAAATCAGTTAAGAAAGAGGACACGAATGGAAGCGCTGACAAAGACAGTCGATGTAGTCGTGTGTCATCAAAGGGGGAAAAGTTTAATCTGAAGATAATGTCGTGGAATGTGAGCGGCATTCGAGCCCTCATGAAGAAGGACGGCATGAATGCCATCGACAGCGAAGACGCGGACATCGTTTGCCTGCAAGAAGTGAAGTGCGAGAAGAAAGACATTCCCGAAGAGATCAACTGTTGGTCGAAATACAGATTCAAATACTATTGTACGGCAAAAAAGAAGGGGTATTCAGGGGTTTGTCTGTTCTCAAAAGTCAAGCCAAAGGGTGTGAAGTATGGCATCGATAACCCGGATCACGACTCGGAGGGAAGAGTCATAACGGCTGAGTTCGAGACCTTTTATGTGGTGACGGCATATGTGCCCAACTCTGGTCGAGGACTCGTCAAACTCGGGTATCGACAGCAATGGGACACACATTTCACACAATATCTCAAGAGTTTGGACGCAAAGAAGTCAGTGATTCTTTGCGGAGATCTCAATGTCTCGCATAAAGACATCGATTTAGAGAATCCTAAAACGAATGCCAAAACTGCCGGCTTTACCAAAGAGGAAAGGGATGGCTTCACACGACTGTTGGCCGAGGGGTTCGTCGACTCGTTTCGACACTTGTATCCAAACGACGGAAAGTGTTATACGTTTTGGAGTTATTTGCGGAACTGTCGACAAAAGGACATCGGATGGAGACTCGACTACTTCGTACTCTCCAACCGATTGGTCGACTTCTTGTGCGACCATCACATCCGAAAAGAGGTCATGGGTTCAGACCATTGCCCTATCGTTCTCTATGTCGCCGACTGTCAACTATAGGCCACTCCATGTCATCCCTTTCCTCACCACTCGATTCCTGTTATCATTAATTATGTCTAAAATGACAAAACTTTTTACAAAATATGTTTTATTTGAAAATCATTTAATGTTTGAAATATTTGTTTAATTGATGTCTAATTTGACATAAATTGTGATTCACTTCAAATCGCTTTTAAATATTTGTTTGAAATTCAATTCAAAATAAAATGTTTGAAATATTTTCCTGTCTTTGGATGTGATTCTGACGTCAAAGTCTCTCTCGTTTTTCATTGGCTGTCAGTCTTTGCAAACAATGTCTGCTTTTTGTCGTAATTATTGAATCAAAAAATGTTTTTAAAGATTAAAAACAAGTGATTAAAAGCAATGCAAACAAATGATATGTTTTTGCTTTTCTCTCATATGTTTCAAAGCTTTCGATTATTTTGTTTGAAATGCATTGAATTTGGTCTCAATTTGTCTCAAAAACCTTATGAATTGTATTGAAAAGCATTGCAGAAATGGTTAAACAAATTGATGTCTAATAATATTTGAGTCCAAAAGCAGTCATATTGTCGTCAATGAAGAAAAACATTGAAAACAAGTCATTCATAAACAACGTATAGAGGAATGACAGGCAGTTCAAACCTAACCCATAAGACGTACCCAATGTATGCACTCATGTATTAGACACAAAATGACCCAAAATTACACCTAATCTCACATTCATTCAGACTGTTCCTCATTAGGGCTGACCCTCGAGGACAGGGGTCGAGTTGAGAGGGCAGGTGAGGGTCAGGTATGGAATGTTGGCTCGTCTGGAGACAGGGACAGGTATGGACAGGGAGAGAGAGTGGCATTGAGAGTGAGCGGAAATGCATAGCACACACACAGCCAGTCCTATACGTCATAACCGCCTTCTGGACCAATGGGTGACTCGAGTGCCTGACTGTTGGCTCTCGTCATGAATACAACAAAACTCATAATATTATGAATGCATTCACTGTTTATAGGCTTTGAGATTGACTTCAATTAATTGAATGAATTTATAATTAAATTAATTATTAATATTTGATTCAATTGTTTTGAATGTGTTTAATGTCTCACAAAAGGGTCACTCAATTCGTCGCAAGTCTTCAGACGTTACGAAAGACATTCAATTGTCTGTCATTTGTATTGATTTCAGTCAATAATAACAAATAATTACCACAAATAAGACGCGAACCAATCGATCGATTGTCTCATTGTTGACCACTTTGAAGACCAGACAGTGATCTTCAATCTTGGCATTAATGAGATGCCAATAATCTCTTCGATCGCCTCCTCCTCGACATCGAGTTCTGGGGCGCCACAGAAGGCAGACCTGAAGCCAATCGGCATTTGTTTGCCATCGAATTCTTCGTTAGAAATGTCTAATTCGAGCACAACTTTGGCCACGAATAGAGTGACCACGACTTCATCGAATCAGAACTATTACAACTCGAGCTCATCCCAGGGCTCGACCCCATCCACGATACCCGTCGGCGCACTGTCTGTAATGGTGGCCAGATTTTCGGCCGACAGTTCCCGACAACAGACCGTTATATTACATCCCCGGCCAATCAGTTCCGGTCAAAGGCCAGGCCTACAGACCATTAGGGGCTCGACAGTGATTTCAGGACAAACTATTAGCACAACGGGTTCGACGCCATCCCTGACCTCATCGTCCGCATCGATATCTGTGCGAACAACTCATCTCATCGGTGGTCAACAGCACCCGACGAATGCACTGCCAGTTCTGAATCTCTCGACTGTAAGCAATGCCAACACTTCTGGAGTTTCGTCCCATTCGTCGTCTGCTGTCAAACAACTCTGTGGTCCGAACCGACCATTCATTACGACTTCCGGTTCTCTTCCAATAGAGTCCGTGAGTCTGGTTATGGCCAACGACTCGAGTGTAGTGAACGCCCGACCCATTCGTCTGCACCAAACCAGCAATGATTTGAAGGCAAACCAAACCATTCATAATATCAACAAAATAGGTGGTCCGAGAACTACACTAATGACCGGTTCCACTCTGATGGCGACCCAACCCACCAAAATGGCAATAAGTATCGGTGGATCAGGTGCTCAAACGGCGAACACAGTGTCTGCACAACATGTGGCCCGAGTGGGCATTATTGGACAGTTGCCAATGACTTCAGGGCCGACATCCGGTGCTAATAAGTCAGGGATCATAAACTTACCCAAAGGTCACTTCATCTTCAATTCGCCGACGACTGCGAACTTGAACTCCGGGAACACAACTCTTCACAACGTCGGCGGTTCTGTCGCTTCCTTTGCATCGACGGCACAATCGCTACAGACATCCAAACTATCCATTAATTCAAACACTAATAACATCATAACGGGTAGACCACACCATCCGGTGTCGGCCACACCATTCATGCAACAAAATGCAAGCAATCAACAGCACATCCATCCCTCCCAACCACTACATCGAACGACTGTCCATCAGAATGCAAACATAAACTCATTGCACACGACATCACAACAGTTACTACAGCCGACGACAACTGTAAGTACAACATCGCCGCTCAGGCCAACCATACTGTCCTCTCCGGCGAACTCACCCGTAAAGCAGAACCAATTGCAGTCATCGACACCCAGTTCTCCGCGTCCAAGCATTTTGATTCGGAAACGTATTGCCAACGACTCACAACATAGTCTCACTCCCACTGCTCTCTTCAAGACATCGGTGACCAACACATCCCTATCCGGTCCAACAACACCTTTAAGGGTTGGAAACTATGGTCTGAAAGCAAACGACTTGTCTTCGAGTCAAACGAATGCTGAGAACCGAGTAATAGATTCTATGGCTTCGAATGAATCCCAAAACTGTTTAATACCTGTGCCGACAACTCCTACCTCTGAAGGCAATCAAACGCCTCGTAAGAAACCACGAAAACAACTCTTAGAGCCGACAAGTCTTAAGTCATCGCAAAACATAAGACTTTTGAATAACAGTTCAAACAATGCTAAAGACAATCCAATCCCTAAGGAAAGTGTGAATCGTCTGAAGCCGAGGGTATCTCTTCTGTCGTCATACAACATGGGAAAGGGTCTTCAGCACCACTTCTTGAGGTACTCTGACGTGAGACCAAAGCCAGAGAAGAAGTTGACATTAAGTGAGTTAAGCAATGAAGGCCTTCAGAGGAGGAACGGATGGAAAATACATCATTTGGCCGCTCAGATGGAAGTGATGCTCGAAAATGAACTAAGTGTTAGCACAAGACTCGAACAGTTCTTAGAAACGTTCGAAAGGGACGTATCGGTGCTGTCGAGCGAGGGCTCGACCACAACGAACAGTGCAAACATTAATTGTAATGATGTGAGTGTTTGTGAGCCCAACACCAACCAGACTATCCCAACAGCAACGGGAGGGTCGGGCGACCAGACAGTGGACTTGATCGCAGTCAAACTCAATGATCTAATAAGAGGTAATCTTCAAAGAAGTCACTTATTCTCGGATCAGATCAAAGAAGCGCGAAATCTGATCGTCAAACTGACAACTGATCACAAGGAAAGGGTCAGCAAAATCACGAAGAAGTGCGCCCACAAACGCACCTACATTACCAAATGACTGACCTCTGACCCCATCACACGAATACCAAATAATGACATGCCATAGACTGACTGACCCCTCACCACATGATCGCTTCGCTCCGAAGTCCACCACAGATATGATTTGCAGATATTTTGATTGAAAACACATTTAAAACAAATTTAATTTAGATTTGAATAAAGTTTTGTCTTTTAATCAATTATTTAAATATAATTTGAATATAAATAATAATTTGCTATAAATTTGAAGAAAATGTTTATTTGTTTATCGAAAGACATATTTAAATAATGTAACAAAAATTGAGTCCTATTTTGTCTAAAGAAATACTACATCACATCTGATGGCATCGAAAGCAAATTGCTTTTCAAAACCAATTATTGATATTTATATTGAAATATTGAAAACAAAACTCAAATTGTATTATAAGAGAGAAACTGATTATACATTTTTTGGTGAAAAAAAACTTTTATTATTATTATTATAAATATTTTGTTTTCCACTAAAAATCCATTGCTTTCACCAAATATTGCTTTTTTTGTTTGTTTTTATTATATATATTTTGAGATAAAGTTTTTTGCTTCAAATCTATTGTATATTTTGTTTTCATATCATTAAATACATTAAACATTAGTTTAATTATTAAACAAATTTTTATGTATTAATAAATAGAGAAAATATTAACAGATTTTGAGGTTTAATGCAATGAAATGTCATTCAAAATATCATTTAATCGTAATTTGCATTAAATTTGTTTTATTTTATAATAAACTTTTCGCAAACTTTTGCTACAAATATAGAAGTTATCATTCATTCAACACATCTGTCAATCATTGAGCCATTGGTACGTACTTTGTGAACGGCATTTAGTTTTCATTATTTCAAATGTAAGTGAATTTCAAAAATTATTTTATGTTTTAAACGCTTTTTGCATTCGTTTCACAATTGACTCAAAACTCATAAACAATACTATATTTGAAATTGAAATCACTTTTGATATAATATTTTGATTGAAATCCAAAACGACTTTTGAAGACAATGTCGAAGTGTTTGAAAGACAATACCATTAAAGTCAATACCACTTCCAATGCAATGTCTGGACAAACGACTGCTAAGTATTTGACTTCAGATAACAAACTACTGAACAGTTCGACGGATGACATGGAAGTGATCGACGACCAGATCAGTAAAGACCACACAAACAGTGTTTCCAACAAAACGTCTGCCAATAGAAGAAGTGAACGAAGAACTAGACATGAGTTGAGTGGCGATGAGTTGACGACCGCCGCTTTGGGCGGCGCCCGCATTGCCAGCACTCCTGTCGTCCGCAGACATAACGTTACCATTAAAAACATATCTCCAATACAGACAATAGACTCACCGGAAGTCGAAGTCAACTCCAAGCGGTCCAAAGTTGTCGATTCTGGCCATACATTCGTAGAACCGCTTCAACCGACTGAAAGAACTCTGCGATCAGTTCCCAAAGTGTTACCATCGATGGATTCGGCGCCTATTTGTGCCTGGAATCGAGCACATGGACACTGTCTTCCGCGGTTAGACAAAGGGCTGGGATTCTGGCGGTGCCGGAAGACACACAGAGGGCGGAGGGCTGGCCTTGATTACCAGGTGGCTATGTCTAAGGGTGTGTCAGTGGATGTGAGCCAACAAAAGGTATGTTTTATTTATTCTATTACCGAAAGACTGAACTCAAAGTGATTTACATTGAATCAGATAATGAAGAATGACTTCAACGACAGCATTGAAGCCAAATGTCCAACACTTGGTTTGTGTCCACTTTATATCAATCCATTCAATACTTATCTAATGCTTATTATCTCATCGGTGGTAAGGATGTGATGGTTCGGGTCATATAAGCGGTAGCTTTCATTCTCATCGAAGTCTTTCTGGTTGTCCGCGCGCTAACGTTTCCGACACATCATTGGTGGACGACTTGAATGACAATACCATTAAAAGCAATACCACTTCCAATGGAATGTCTGGACAAACGACTGCTAAGTATTTGACATCAGATAACAAACTACTGAACAGTTCGACGGATGACTTGGAAGTGATCGACGACCAGAACAGTGAACTCAATGAACTGTCGATGATTTTCGACCCCATCATCAAAAGCACTTCTTTGGTGACATCGAAGCGAAATGAGTGGAAGAATTCAAAGTATGAGTTAGTCGTCGATAGGACTCATTTCGACGCTTCCATATCGAGAATGTCTCGACCTATGGGTGACTCACAAATAATAGACGTTCCCCTCAAGACCACAACAGTAGTTCCCGTCATCGACAGCGCCAGTGAGAGTGCCATCAGTACAACGACTGCCCAAAAGCGAACGACCCGTAAGTCGAGTGCATATAAGTTATACCGAAAGAGCATTCATTCGGTTCACGAGACGTACCGCAAATCGCACCAACCCTTGAGGACAGTCGTCAGAGAAGACGATGAGTACTGTTTGGACAGCATTGAGATCATCAGAATCGGTCTGAAATGCAAAGAAGATTTGAGTCAATTTTTGGACAACACTTTGAGTCAAACAATGTTCTCGACGTCGAAAGTGGTCTTCGAAGACAAGCAGACAGTGTTGACCACCAAACAGAAGGTGCTCTTAATGTGTGATCCCAACGAAGTGATTGACTTCAGCCATGCCTTCGAAGAGAGTGTTCTCAAAACCATTCGGAAGATAGGAGAGGGGTCTTATGGGGAGGTGTTTGTGGCCAACGACAGCGCCGGCAGAGAATGCGTGATAAAAGTCATACCACTTGTAAACAGTGGCACCCAATGTGAAGAAGACTTATTCGCACAGATATTGCCCGAAATAGTCATCTCTAAAGAGTTTAATCGACTTAAGAGTGGTTTGATTGTCAATAGAGCGCCTAATTTCATAGATATGCTCCGGGTCTCAACCGCTCGGGGAGTGTTTCCCTCAAAACTCATCAAAGCCTGGGATGTGTTCAACGATGAGAAGGGCTCTGAGAACGACAATCCCAGGGATTACTCGTCAGAACAACTGTATGTTTGTCTCCAATTAGGAAACGGCGGAACAGACTTCGAATCGTTTAATTTCAAGTCAGCCGACGAAGCGCTCAGTGTTTTCGCACAGTTATCACTGACATTGGCGGCCGCCGAACAGGCGTATGAGTTCGAGCACCGGGACATGCATTGGGGCAACGTTTTGGTCAATCACACAAACGCCGAGCGCTTAGAATACACGGTGAATGGCGTCCACTATAGCCTGTGCCCGAACGGAGTGTTCACATCACTCATAGACTTCTCATTGTCTCGAATGTCGAACAACGGGTTCATTATATTCGACGATTTGGCCAAATATAACGACCTGTTCGAAGGAACGGGCGATCGCCAGTTCGAGGTCTATAGGCTTATGAGAGAACACAACGAAAACGATTGGCAAAAGTTTTCTCCGAAAACAAACATTTTTTGGTTGTATTATGTGTTGGAAAAAGCAATCAAATCGAAGAAGTATTCCTCGAATAGGACTAAAGACCATAAAAATGCCATTCAGTTAATGAAAGAGATTTTCAAAGACATTAAAGGCTACGATTCGGCCACAGATTGGGTCCAAAGCGAAGAGTTTGAAAAAAAACTCAATCTATTATTATTGCCCACTTTTTCTGCAATACCGACGACTCCTTTGGCCAACACTTCCCGAAATCTGGTCTCTGTTCACGACATCACTCCCTATTCGATGCACTTAAACACAACCCCTGAAAAGAGCACACCTTTGATGGCAAAGAATATGAACTTTTCGAAGTTGTCGTTGACTTCGAGTGCGAATAAGCCCTCGAAGGTAGCAGTGGTTGCGGCCAACAAGCGGTTGACTAACTGTGCTGTCGATGAGAACAACGAATTGAACGACACGTTCACTATTGACGAACGGACGACCCCTTCGCCCAAACCTAAAGCCTCGGCAAGTCGTGAGGAAGTGGTCGACAGCGAAATTGACGGCGCGTTTCGTTGCACTCATTGTCAGCATTTGTTTCCCACGGAATTCAAACTCTTGAACCACTTGTCGTACAAACACAAAGTGCGTTCATTTGAGTGCGATTCCTGTGATTACAAGAATCGAAAACTACAAGACATGACGGAACAGATGTCTCAACTCAGACAAGAGAACGAACGGCTCAGAAGCAAAGTAGAGTCCGTTCCTTCCGTTCCTTACAATGCCATTAATGCCAAAAGCGATTCGAATGAGAGGTTGAATGCAGTGAAGAACTCTTTGGATCTATTGTCAGAAGTGGACAGCGCTTTGAATTCCAAGAGTGAAGAATTGGATCAAATGATTGCCTCAAACAATGAATTGAAAATTAATGTCAAAGAACTCGAAGAATCGTTTCAAACGAAGGCTAAAGAATACGAAAAAATGATATCAGACCTGAAGACACGACTCAACACTGAAGAGAAGTCGTTTGAAAACGAGCGCAAAATCAAAGAAAATTATGCAAAAGAGAATCAAATGCTCTCCAGAAGAATAGATGTCTTGGAGATAGAAAAGCACAAATTGAGTGAAAGATTGAAAGAATTGTTGACCACTTCCAGTGCTGTCATTCATATGCCAACCACTGATGACATCACTAATAACCAAACGAATGCAGACATGACTTCGTTGGACATTTCCGATCCAAACGCTAGTAATATCTCATTAAATATAAGCCGAAAGCTCCCGACCGGCACAGGTAGTAGACTTATAATGGCTGACGAAGAGGAAGAGTTGATGGAAAGTTCATCGTTGACTTCGAGTGCGAATATTGACAACTCTGAAGGTGTGAATGAAAGTGAAGAAAGAGTCGAAACTTCTTCACAATTGGATCAAAACGAAGACATTCAGACAAATGACAAACCATTTGAATGTAATGTCTGTCACAAAGGGTTTAAACTTAAACATCATCTCAAAACACATCAATTAATCCATTCTTCAGACAAACCGTTTGTCTGTTTTTGGCCAAAATGTGGTTTTAGTGCAAATATTAAATATAATCTCAAAACACATGAAATGATTCATAAAAATGAATACAAATATAAATGCAATGAATGTCTGAAAGAGTTTAAAAGAAGTGATGAATTGAAAAGACATGAAATGAGACATAAAAATGAATACAAATATAAATGCAATGAATGTCTGAAAGAGTTTAGAAAAAAAGATAATTTGAAAAATCATGAATTGATTCATAAAAATGAAAAAAAATTTATTTGTGGTTATATTAAATGCGAAAAAGTTTTTAAACTTAAATCGATATTAAATAGACATAAAAATGGAGTTCATTTAAAGGAGAGAAGATTTGAATGTGATTTCAATAATTGCAATAAAAAGTTTAATAATAAATATAATCTTCAAACACACGAACGCATTCATACGGGAGAAAAACCATTCATTTGTACACAAAATGATTGCAACAAAAGATTTGCTCAAAAATCATCTCTTAATTCACATATGAAAAGTCATTTGAAAACATTTCGACAATAGATTCGATTACAATGAATGCGATCAAAGTTTTGTCATTTTAGAAGAAATGCAATTCAAAAGCAATTGTTTTGTAATCTTTGAATAGAATTAATTTCATTAAAATTTATATACAAAAACGTCTTAAGAGTTATTTAAAAATACATACCATTCCTTAATGTCATCAACATTTCATGAATAAAAATTTGTTTGAAATAACAGACATTTTAAGGATGAAAAAATTGTATTAATTATAAATCACATAATAACCGATTCTTTGCTAAATTGAAACACAATTTCAATAATAAAAATATGTTTTGATATAATAAAAATATATTTTTGTCAAACAATTCAAACAAAAAATAATTCATGTTTTTTTAGTCTCATTAATAATGAGTTTTTATTACAAAATATTCGTTTAATCTCTTATTTGATAGAAATATTTGTTATGAAAAAAACGTAATTATTTCACGTGTTTGCGATTGAGAGAGAATTTATTGTAATATTTATATTAAAATTCATATATTAATTACATTTTTATAATAATTTACTTGTATTTCAAATACACTGAAATCTCATTCGTTGAAACGCAACGAATATTTATAAAAAATTTTATAAAATAATTGGTTTGAATACAAATATACTGAAAGATAATAATTTGAAATGACCTGTGTATATGATGATCAAGATAGAACGTATTGTCATAATGGGGTTCAATAGGAAATGTGTTTAAAATCATTTGATAACAAAATATGA
>JAQIXR010000316.1:0-33107 GCA_034700825.1 Quadroppia sp. Gr-Ori-00064 | reverse complement strand
GAGAGAGATTAATTATTGAATGTTATCACGAATTTCAGACAAAAATTGTCTTAATATTCAATTAGTTTTTCTTTTATTTTATAAATAAAATTTAATTATATTTAATATAAAAACTTTTATATAAAATATTCAATAAAAAATTTTTTCTTTTCAAATATTAATAAATTGAATGAAAATATATATTATTAATGAGTTTTCAAATAAAATACAAAAATTGCAATTAAAATGAATAAAAGAAGAGATGAAGAAAATAATGAAATATATTATAATCAAAAATGAAAAGATATTTTCAAAAGTTTGCAAAAAAAGTCTAATTTAAAATTTGATTAAAATATCTCTCATTTTATTATTCAAAGAAATCGTTTATAAATATTAATCTAATGGTTGGGCTGAGGGATGGGATGGCCTCTGAAGACAAGAGCAAAAAATATGAGTCAATATAGAGAGGTTTGATTGCATAGCTCAGGGGTATGAGTATTATTGGTTGAGGTGAAGCCATTCCATCATCTGAAGCGTGACAACTAAATTGCAAACCATTTATACCATTCAATACAGAATCCAATGGTTGTGACCAACGCCTGAAGGCATTCATTTGGAGCTCAAATTAATAGCCTTTCAATTCGCATATAAACTCATATTTACTATAAATGGTGTTTAGAGTTAAGTCAGATATCAATCATAGCCGCACATCACTTTCCATCCATACCATTCCCATAGCCCTGTGCTCCTACTCTCTGAACATTACTTTTTTCTTCGAACACGTCTTCAGACACAAAGACATCTTTAAAAAGCGCTTTGAATTCATTAAATTTAATGATAATATGAAAAAAGATTCAATTCTTTGTAATTAACTCAATGTTTAGCTCATAATAATAGCCTTTTGGCAACACTTTCACTAATATTGTTAATAAACAAAAAGCAAATCAAAATAAAAGTTTATTCTTAGAAATCAGTCTTACATTTAATCTCAAACTTAACGTCACTTTTAATGAGCAAAAAACCGTATTTCTCTCTAATAAGCGATAATTTTATTTATGTTTTTATATAATATTTTATTTATATTTTACTTTTCAATAGTTTTTTTTTTTGCAAAAAAATAATGAAATTTCAATATAAAGAGTGAATTGAATGCAGAGAGTGGTTAGTGTGACGGCGCACGTGCTAACAGTGCCGCCGCTATGCTCTGGTGTTTATTGAACGCTCACTACTCTATGTAATATTGTATTAGAGCACAGGGAGAGTGAGAGAGCAGTGCACTCAGAATCTGATGCATTTGACGAGTTAGTCGTTTTCAGTCAGTGCTTACGAAAGGACGCAAATAGTTCTCAATATTCTGTTAGTTCATGAAACGAACGGTGCGATAGTGTGAGGGTATAAAAGTTTGTGCCAAACTCTAATCAGACGGCATTTGAGACTCTTTTGGACACAACTTTCAATACTATTGTTATTCACATATTATATGAGAAGACAATGCCTTCAATTCATGCAGTCATTGGACTTAAGTCATAAACGGCTATAACATTGTGTGCAATACAATACAAACACCTATTCCATACATAAGCTGTTGATCACATCTTTGGACCACCTTTTCGTTCATACATCAATCGACACAATCCTCGTCTAAACCCTATTATGAGATCCAGAGGCAAAATGTCAGCAATAAATAAATCGCTGAATAATTCAAAGCTAAATATCAGTAGTAATAATGTCGGTGCCAATAGTAGTGCCACCACCACCAGCACCGGTAGTGCAGCCAATATCAATAGCAATGACATTTTGACTTCAGCTCATGTATCACATCAGAGCCTATCGTCAGCCAAAGCCAGTGCAACAAATGCTCCGGAATGTTATGGCTGTCACAAAATCATTAAAGAAAGATATCTTCTCAAAGCTCTGGACCATCTCTGGCACGAAGACTGTCTAAAGTGTGTTTGTTGTGACTGTAGGCTCGGAGAGGTTGGGTCCACACTCTTCACCAAAGCTGATCTCATACTCTGTAAACGGGATTACCTCAGGTCTGATCCAAACCAAATCATTACAAAAACCTTTTTGTTTGCAATTTATCCCAAAAAACATGTTATATAAAAAATAACACATTTTTCACAAATTCTTATTTCGCTGTGAATTGAAAATATAAATTCAATGATAAATGTTTGAAAAATAACTCATTTTTGAATTGATTTGGACTTAAATTATATTTGAATTGAAGGAAAAACATCAAAAAATATCAATAATATTTATATCCTTTACAGCAATTCATATGAATTTAAGTTTCAGTTCAATCTCTAATTGCATATAACATGTGATTTATAATATTATAATTTTTTTTATTTCTCTCTTAATATTCATTGCTTCACAAGAAAAATATGACTTAAATTAATCAACAAAAATAGCTTTTCTTTGAGAGAAATATTCATTTATATATATTTCATATAAATTATTCAAATTAAACGACGAAAACCAATCAAGTCTTGTGTCAGAAAATGTTTTACAAGAAAAAAATACTCAAAACTTATTGTAGAGAAAAATCTCATTTCATTCGCCATACAGTAATTGTATTTGAAAAATCACATTCAATTTGAAGCTATCGTTAGTTTTTACTTCAAATACAATCAAAACATTTGGTCTTTTCCTACGCAAACAATTTGCACAAAAATTATATTTTTGTAATTATTTTCATAAATATATTTCTTCGTTAAATAGGATGTTTGGAGCGACGGGTCTGTGCTCGGCATGTAATAAACAGATACCAGCCTTTGAAATGGTTATGAGGGCCAGGGGTATGTTTGTGTGCTTTTATTTTCTCCATCATTTAATTTCAATGTGTTTTTGACGTAAATTTAAAACGAAAGAAAAAATTGTATTTTCTTTTGAGCTTTTGTTTATCGATGTTTAAGTGTTTTGTATAACAAAAATGATTAAGAAATCTCTGTCGAACTCATTATTATTATTATTATTATTATTATAACAAATATTTTAATTAACTTTTCTATTGTGAAAGTACTGACAAACGGAAATAATCGCTCAAATCGTTTAATAAATTAATTAAAAACTGAATATTTTTTATTTATAAATTCAATATTGAATATAAGTTATTAATTCATTCATTTTTAGCCATAGTTTTTAAATATGTTTTTATTGAGAAATCATTTTTATTTCTAATATTAATGTCGAAAATGAAAAAAACTTATGAAAAAAATGAATTAATATAATAAAAAATTCAATTCAATTCATCGAAGCATTAAATATGTTAAATATGTTTATATAGAGAGAGAAAAACAGCAAAAATAAAACATAAAAATTCAATTTAATAATAAATAATAAAACTATTTTTCAATATATTAATAGAAAATGTTTTTCATATATTCTTAGGAAATGTCTATCACTTGGAATGTTTCAAATGCGAGGCCTGTTCTCATGTATGTAATTATATTTATTTTACTTTATTTTCATATTATTACAACAATACATATAAGTAAAAAATTCTCATTTTATACAAAAAACATTAAATAAATTAAATTTTTGTTTACTATTGATTGACGTTATAATAATGTACTGAACTTTACATTTAAACCCCATAACAATGGCAGAGGTTTTGTGTCGGCGATCGGTTTTACTTATACGACAACAAAATATTGTGTGAATACGATTACGAGGAAAGGATGGTCTTCGCCAACCTTAACCAAATGACATCTTTAGACCACATCAAACGCCAGACCCAAGAACTCGTGGAGGTATGTGACGGCTCAAGTGGTTATGCCAGCGGTGATTCACCCTTCGAGACCAATCGGTAGGGCATAAAACACACGACAAAACAACCTCCCATTCATTCATTTGAGTGTAAGAGCGAACAAAAACACATTAAACACTTGTATAATAACTATAATAAAAAATAATAATAAATATATAAATTTTTTTTGTTGAGTCTATGTGTGAGACAACCCATAAAATAATTCAATTTTTGATTAGAAATAATCACAAAAATCTCTTCTTTTTTTAAATAGCTTTTAATAAATGAGAGTTTATTTAAGAGAGACTTTTAAGACGAAAAAAAATTAAATGAATTATTTGTGAATAAATTTAAAGAAATTTTCATTAGATTAAAGATTGCATGCATTCAAGGCTTATATAAATATATTTTTTAATCAAAAATTGCTGTATTAGTTGTCTGTTTAACTCTGAGCTCAAAAGACATGATTAAAAAGAAGACATCATTTTATTTATTGGAAATTTTATCAAAAAGTTATGTAATTCTTATATATTATGAATTGTTTGTTAAATACAGTCAAACCTCAATGTGTTTTGTTGTTCTCTCTCTCAAAAGACCTTAAATTACTCTTTTTTGTCGATTGAAATGACAAACAATTTTGTTATAATCTCATGAATTGGCACAAAAATAAGTCCACAAAATATTGTTTTGTCATTCAGTCGGACAGTCGTTGCATAGAATATACAGTATTTGATGAGTCACCCAATCCTTCCTAAACACCTTCCAGTCCTGAACACAGGGATCGATATAATAGATGGGATTAAATATTATAAAACAAAATTCAAACCAAAAATGCCATTCATTTAATTAATTTTTCGCCTCAGATGTACTTCCACTCCATTGAAGAATGTTTTTGTGAATAAATTATAATTAATTGTTTAATAATTTATTTTCAAAATTCAATATCAAATCATTTTTTTCGCTCAAATGTTTAATTTAGTGAAAGTTTTCGATTGGACTTCAATAATATATACTATAATCTCGTAATCAATATTCAATTAAACATTTATTTTCCTCTGTTTTAATGACATCAAAATAAATTGTCAGAAGTTTTAGTAGTCTTTAAATAATGAAAAGTGCAATAAAAAAGCGTAATAAGAGTTAGTGAGACATACAGTCAGACGCTCGCAGTCGGCCTAAGAGAGCGATAAACAGTAATAGAGGTTTAACTGTATATAACTGTATAATAATATAAAGAATATTCTATTGAAGTAATAATAAAGTCAGACAAACATAACATTAAATGAGATGAACGAAGAAATGGCAAAATGTTAGTCACACTGCCTTTCGCTCAGGTATTACACAATTGTAATGAAGAGCTAATATAGCGATCTTTGTCTCCGAGTCTCTAATATAACAATAATAAAACACACGAACACCGGTGAAACCATAGGGTGCTCAGCAAATGGTTCTTCAAGTATAATGAGAGACATATATAAGAAAAGTATATAAAATATAATGTATTTGTTGTACAGATGTAACAAATGAACACTAATTGTATTGTATTTTCAATAGTTTTGACTTTATGTTCAAATTTTGATTAAAACACTTTAAGCGTGTATTCAATAATATTTAGATCAGAGATGAGAAGACCAGTGAATGAGCAGTGAATGAACAGAACAACTCTTATGTCGTTTATTAAATTCGTATTTCCATGAGATGTGTATATAATATAAATATATATATCTATGAAATAAATATAAAAAACGGTCGAACAGAGAGTGCAATAACTTTTTGGTAATATTGAAATTCCTCGCATATATTGCTTATGAAATTAAATTATTGATAAAAATTAATATTAATATATAATGTGAAAGAATTTTTCAATAAATTATATAATTTAATAAAAAATATATAATATCTTTAATTTGATGTACAGTTTTATTGTGTAAATAAGACATAAAATTAATCTAAAATCAAATGTATTTCAATAAATATACAAAAAAAGTGTTGAATAAAAGTTGATTTATTTGCAAACAAATGAAACAATTGTTTTTGAATTACTTTTAATTCTATTGAACTTTTTTTTAATAACAAGTGGTTAGACGACAACCCTCTTATAGAACAGGGACTGTCTTTCATGTGATGTAGTTTTTTGTATTTTTTGTTTAAATTCATTTATTTTAAATATGATTCAATGGAGTGAATTGATTACGATCTGCTTCAACACAACCCCTGGTCTTACGATTTTAATGACATTGTGTATTGCATTTAATAATAGGAATTTCAGTTTTAAAATTTTTTCCTTCAAAATGAATCGCTTCCTCTTATGGATGAGTTAACCATAACTTTGATTTTGTATATCATTTGATAGAAAAGTGTATAAAAGTGTTCAATACTTGAGATCTCCGTTTTTTGGGTTCAATTTGTTGTTTGCAATAAATTTTAATTAAGTCAAAAACAGAACAAAATATATTTATTGGTTATAGTGAGGAATGATGTGAACAAACCGTTTCATTATAAGGGTATATATGAAAAAGGTTTTCATCAATTAATTAAAAAACATGCTCTCAAAACTAGTTGCCCCCTCTCTGTCCCCCTCCCTTTCCTCTATTTATATGTAAGGCCTTTTTAAATAGCAATCGATTTCATTGTATTTGCCATAAATTGAGTGACAATAAGAATGAGTGCAATTCATGGCATGTAATGCAAAGTCACTTTTCATTCATTTCTTCGGCAAAATAATCGGACAATTTTTTGAATACATTTTGCCCCTTAAAGACATCGGAAAACATTCAGACATTTTAATGCAATAGAAAATGTTTTAATAAAATAAATGAATATTTAGTTTATTAGATAAAGACCTAAACATGACTTTTCAAATTGAAAATCAATTTTCAAATAAAATTTTGATTCACTCAATGGTAAGAGAAATTTGAAGGCAGAAAAAAAATGCTTTTCAATGATTCACTTAATGGTTGCAAACATTGAGTTTGAAATGACTTAATGTATTGAATAGACATTTGAATGAATGAATAACTGCTTCTATAATACACTCAATGTATTAACCAATACTTTAACTCTTGTGTCAATATTTTTGATGATCTTGTGATGCATTTCGTATGCAATCCCAAAGTGTTTGTCATCTCATGTCTGGCCATTAGGGCCCAGACATTAAGCTATATTAAGAGAAGTATTGCCTAAAAGGCCTCACAATAAATGAAGACTAACTTATGTGCGGAAACGGGCGACCATTAAAGGTGTTATCGCGGTTTGATTCGAGGATTTTTGCCTCTTTTTTTCTAGACATTCACATATCAGTGCTCTATTAGAGGCCAGGGTGTTATTGAGCACTCAGTGGCGTATATTTGCAAACATAGGTTGCATAACATTTTGTGTGTTTCAGAAATAAAATAAAAAGTTTTACATTTTTTTTGTTGGAAAAAAATACTTCAGAAATGTTTTCACATTTAGATAAGACTCAAAAATTTATTTTCGATAACTTTGTCGCTCAGAAACGAAATAAATGTTTTCATTTCGGTTATCATTGGTTTTACTTTTGATTTTACTTTTGGTTAATAACAAATAAGACATATATTTCACATAAAAACTTAATTACATTTTATGACTCTATTCGTAATTACAGTCAAAACACTTTGGCTTTGATTTTTCCAAATAAAAAGGGGTTTTTTACTTTAATTTGTAACCAATTCTTAATTAGGTTTTAATAAATAATATTAGTTAAAGTGACGCCACTGTGAGAGCAACAGCACTGGTAGTTTCAATTCAAATATGGGGAAAGAGTGAAAACACAACAGAATTCTCGGTTAACCAAGACTTAGACATTGCTAGCGATTCATCCCTTTTGTTATTTCCGTTTTGAGTCCATATATTTCGTCCGTTTCTTCCATTCAATGATAGATAAGCCCTAAAAGTGTACAACTGTTCGCCGTTCCGGCCATTTATTGGATCCACTTTTGGCCCCATTTCTCTCCCATGTTCTCTAATATCGAGATATGATATCATAAAAGTCTTCACAAAAATATTAAGTGAAAGCAATACAGAATAGGAAGACAAGTGTTGGAGAGAAGTGAGCACAAGAAGTGCACCTCTTATGTGATGAACAATAGGAATGGATTAAGAAATATATTCTCAGTTTATATTTAGTGAAAGGGTTTCCCAAATGCAAACAACACACGGAATGAGCGATAGTGAAGACAAAATGCAATTTACATTTTTGGCCATTAAATGACAACCAAAAGTGCTCTGAGAGACAGGAAAGGCAGAGCACAAGTAGTAGTTTTAGTAATAGGAAAGAGGCGATGAATTTTGTTTTGTGTCAATACTATTAGCATTGATTCCATTAATGTTTCAAAACTTTTCAACACTTATTACAAAATGCATTTTATTTAATGCACTCAAACATTAATAAACAAAAACCTTTTCCCATCCGCTCAGAGATAATGTGTACTCAGTTTTCGGTGACAATGAATAGCAATGAAAATATAAATATTATTTCTTTTTACAACAAAATTAAAACATAAATAAAATTAAATTTATTTTAATATAATAAAATTTCCTTTACTTTGAGATCAAATATTTTAATTACATTTAATGAAATTCTTGTAATAAATATTTGTGTTTTAATTAATCTGACATTCATTTCATATCAAATAAAAGACATAAAAATAATTGATTTTTTGGTCGTTTTATTTGATTTGTTATTTCTTGGAAAAAATGTAATATTTTTATATAAATTACAATATCTTTACTAATGATTGAATATTGTGTTTGAGATAAATAGATCTATAGTTAATGAGACAACAGATTAGTTGTATTGATATTCTCTATGTATATATGTATGCGATCGACAAAAAACACTTATCTAAATGTCATCAAAAAAGACCAAATGATTGCAAAGTAAATATAAAACCTATGGATAAGAGAAAAATAATTTAATAAAATATTATTATTATTATTAACGACGAGACGATAAATGAGCCAAAAAGTTATTATCGTTTTTCACTAAATCATTATAATTTCAAAATAAAACACAGACAAAAGCATTGGTATTATATTGATAGTTATTTTACTTATTTTTGGAGAAAAACATTATATTTATTATACATATATTTGAAGTTTTGACGAAATATGAATTAACCGAACACTGGATTGATGTTCAAAAAGTCATAAAAATTATTATAATTACTGCAAAAATTTTAATATTTGATAAGAAAAGCTATTTTTAAAATGACAGCACTTTTAATGAGATTTCATTTTTATTATCATTTGTTATATTATATGAAATTTAATGAATGGTTTTGTAAATGAAAAATTGTGAAAATGTTTTTCAAAACCCATTCAATGAATTAAATTAAAAAACTAAACAAAAATTATTGTAAACTTTTAGTTATTAATAATAAGTTATTATTTGAAAACATTAATTATAGTTATTTTTAGTGTTTTATTGTTATTAAATTTTATAATTATTTTCAATATTATATATTTATGTCTTTTCTATACTTTTGTTCAATGTTTTTTGAATAACAATTGCCGTTCTCACAGACATCTCGAGTGATCTCCCTTTCCTCTATAAACCTCTTCCAGAACCTAATGGATATGTAGATTCCGTCTAACTCTGGGCCATTGCCGACATTTAAGACTTTATTCTTCAATTTTGAACTTAATATAACATAAATGCAAACAAATTAATACTTTTATTACTTTATCAAAGCTTTGTTTGCCATAAATTTGTGCACAAATTGTAAGTTCACTTTAAAGTGATTTTTATATACATTATATTATTGTAATTTTAACTAATAATAACAAACAAATTATATAAGAAATTCAATTAAAATTATATCTCTTTTTAAGCTTAAAAACTAATTAAAATAATTTTATTTCTTAATTAACAAAAAATATGTTTTAATGTCTAATATTTAAATTTGAAATTGTTTTTTGCACTTAATGTCTGAACTAAATATAAATGAACAATAAATTGAGTTTTATTTGACTAATAAAATGGTTGTAATAATAATAAAATATAAAAATTCAATAATTTTTATGTTGTTTTCCTTCGTTGAAAGACAGGCAAAGAAATTGATAACAAAAAATATAGTAATCTTTAAAAAATGTTTTTTATATTCAGTGAACGTAAGGAAAGCCACAAATTTAAAAGCATTTTTACAATTACTTAATATAAAGCATTTTAGCGATGAGAGAGAGAGAGAGAGAGAGAGAGAGAGAGAGAGAGAGCGAGAGAGAGAGAGAGTGCGAGAGAGAGCGAGAGAGAGAGAGAGAGCGAGAGAGAGAGAGAGAGAGAGAGAGAGAGATTGTTTTAGATATTATAGACATTAAACTGATATCAATGTAATTGATCTCAAATGAATGAATCGATTGAAGCACTAAAAGGACGCAAAATATCCATTAAAAATGTGTAGAAAAAAATAATTAATTCTTAGCTCTAATGCATTTGAATTTGAATTATGAAATGAGGAAAAAAAATCCAATGTTTAAGCTATAAGTTGTGTTCAACTTATAATAGACAAATCATGTTCCCCTCTCCCAGTCCTTGTCATCATCGCCTGACATCCCATCTCATTCCCTGTCAGCGATTCCTGCGATGAATGTCTGAAATAATATTCAGTTAATTTCATAATTACTTTTTTCTATATTTCCCCCTCTTTTTGGTCTCTCTTTTCACTCTTGTTTGAGTCTCACTATTGTTTAAACAGATTTATTGCTAAAAATTTTATATCTATTTGTTGTTGTTTTTACTCCATCTGTGCTTTCGTTCATTCAATTTAATGGTTTTTAGCAGAATATAGACTAAAATCAATTGATTTTTTGTTTTTATATTTCATTTAGTGTTTGAGAGACGACAAGAAAATCAAACTTTTTTTACAACAAAAGTAAAGAGAGATTAAATTGAAATAACGTTTAGATGTTTTGCACAAAACTTTTCTATCAATAAAATCTAATTAAAATATAAACTCATATTAAGTCTTATCTGTGGATCAAAAACAATAAATTTATGTCATTTTTATGCAAAGTTTATTGACTTTATTATAATATTAGACAAAAAGTGTATAAAAAATTATCCTTAATTTGAATTTTATTTTTTATGATTATTTATATATTAACTAAAAGTTATATAAAATAAAAATCAATGTTCGAGTCATTCGAGAATTAAACTAATGTTAAACAACAAAAATTAATCTGATTTTCAAAACTAATTTAAATGAAATAAATTGTGAAAATGTTTATCAAATATCAAGTTTTTTATCGACAATTACATAAAGTTTTATTTTTGTAATGAAAAACTAAAAACAATTTTTAAATTATCTGACATTAATTGTTTTGCTTTTTTAGTCCTAAAAATTCACAAAATATTTAAATATTCAATAAATTTATTGAACTTTTATTTTTATTTGTCGTTCACTTATATATAAAATATTTCAATTCATTTATTAAATGATAATTAATTCTAAAAATAGAAATAATATAAATTATAACAATATTTTTTAACACAAACTTTTGTATAAATTTGATGTAAAATATTTCATAATAAAAATGTGTAAAAAATGGTTTTATTATTATTTAAATGTGTTTTTAAATTCATAAAACATTTCTCTAAAAAATTATTATTATTCGTAGTTTTATATATTAATTGAATATTTAATATATAATTTCAACAAATTTATTGATTTTATTTTCATTAAAAATATTCTTCAATAATATTATTAAAATATTTTTTGGAATCATTTTTAATAAAACATTTTTTGAATAAATTCAAAATTATTTAAATTTTTAATGCATTTCATATTTATAACGAATATCTTTATATATAATATATTATATATATTTTGAAAACACTTTTTCTGAGTTTAATTTAATTGAATCTAATGTCTGGCACTCAGGCCTTACATCGCATTCCCATTTCGGTGAATGTTTTAAGCATTAGTTTTTTAAATGGATTTTTAGTTACTTTGAGTAAAAAGACTTCATTTACATAATGAAGGCTCACATAAAAACTAGGGATGGATTGGACTCTTTTGCCACTCATTAGTAAAATGAATAAATTGTAAAAAGCATTAATGGTATTATATATGGTGTATATGTTTCAAGTGTTCGCCACTCAAACATCTGTACGTTTTAGGCCTAAATATATGCCTAAAAATTGTTCATTAAATAAAAACCTTTTTATTTAATACTTAATTCCTTATCAAAGAAACAAATCATTTCGTGAAAAGAAGTTCTTGTTCTTAATTATACATTGAATACCCTTTTCATGAGTTTTATTGATAATTATTATAACAAAATTATAAGAAAAAAATTCTTTATTAAATTACAACACAATTAAGTCGGATATGAAATGAATTATTTATTAGGAAAAAGAAAATGAATTTCCAATTAAATTACATATAAAAAAGAGATGAAAATTATTTTTCTTCTAAACATTAAAATAGATTAAGTTATAGTAAATGTGTTTTTATTGAGCCATTAATGCGAGAAAAATGTCAAATATTCGCGTCTCAAATGAAAGTTGGCTTTTAGTGAACATACAGTCTTTCTCAATATAGAGTGGAATGGTTTTTGACAAATATGATCATGTTCCTCTTATGCAATTTTGATGAAATTTTTTTCCTAACTATTGTTTTTCTCCATAAATTTATAAATAAAATTATTTTTATTTTCGAATTGCCCTTGGTAGTTATCTTATGCATGGTCAGTATCTCTAATAAAATAAAATATAAATTTGATTTTTTAGTATTTTTTATAAAGAATATAATAAATAATTAGACACCTATTTCAGGATTTTTGTTCCAGATGTCCTAGATCAAAAATATTGATTAATTTATATATTGATTTTCGTATTTGATATTATAAAAATACACTTTTTATTTTCATTACAGTTCTTTAATTTATGTTTTTCAAGAAAACTATTTATAACATAAAAAAATTCATTTTTCTTTAATTACAGTCTATAAAAAAAATTTTTGTATTGAATTTACATTATTTTTGAATATTCAATAATTTTGAACTAGGACATTTGGAACAAAAATCCTGAAATAGGTGTTTAATTATTTATTATATTCTTTATAAAAAATGCAAAAAATTCTAAATTATATTTTATTTTATTAGAGATACTGGCGATGCTCAAGATAACTACCTAGGTCAATTCGAAAATAAAAATAATTTTATCTATAAATTTGTGGAGAAAAACAATAGTTGTGAAAAAAATTTCATCAATATTGCATAAAAGGAACATGTTCATTTTTACTTAAAACCATTCCACTGTATTTTGAGAAAGACTGTATATATTATATATTGAGATCTCATGAGATCAGACCTAACAGTGTCTTTACATTATGGCCTGACATCAAAGTGCTGTTCAATCGAGTGTATTTTCAAAGGACTAAATGCAATACCAATGCCAACAATATTGAGAAGTGATTTCACATTTATATCCAATTCCCCTATTTTTTAGGGTTACGAATATGTCTTCAAAACAGTATATAAAAAAATATTCTGTTCGCAAACAAAGTGACAACAGTCGGAGCACAGGCTGAGCACAGGCAGCGCATCTCCAATGAGCACATAGACGTACAGTAGCGTTAGTGGCACTGGTATATGAGGAGAGCAGACACAGTAAGTGAAGACACGATCTTTCCATTTATTTGTTCAATACCCACATGTGATGCAAATCTATAACAACTTTTGGATCTAAAACTTGAGTTAAAATAAGTATTAGAAGTAAATTGCATTTGGAAAGGGATCGGATGGAAAGCCAACGGTGCCATTATCCTAATTACCATACAAAGAGCTGAGTCGTGTTTGTCTGCGCCATCCTTTCCGAGGGATCGGCTTTCTTTCAATTCTTATAAGTAGTTTTCATTGTCGACCGATATTACACTTTAACACAATTTATTGTCAACACCGAAGACAATACAGTGTTGAGGCACTGGTAGTGGAGATGCACTTAAAAGTGTGTGTATATCTTATTTGTATACGTGCTATACGTTATTACTTTGAGAATGCATTATATGTTATATAAAGACAAAAATAAGACATAATATAAGTGAAAGAATTTCACTTCGAGTGAAGATTTGTCTTACTTAAGAAAAAGTGGATTCCCTTCAAAAAACACAGTCAAAACTCACTCTAATTTTTGCCTTTTATTTCATAATCTCTTCAAATCATTTCATATATAATCACTTGAAATGTTTTCGCGAAAATCGCGTTAATTATTATGCGATAGACTATAAAAAAAAGTGACGAAACAAAAACTTTTTTACTTTTTTTTGACTGCACTTTTCATACCATTAGAGTCTTATCTTTTGTTTGGAAAGTCGTGTGTTTTGTTCATATAATATATTATACAAACTCTGTCTTTCTGTGTCTTTCTCTGTCTTTATCTGCATTACCTGAATATATAGTTTTATATTCTGTGAAAGTTATATAAAATTGCAGTAATAGATGTAAATACCTATTAAGGGAACCGTATTTACAGACCGACAATCTTTACGGCAATTTTTGGTACAAAACAACGCATATAAAAGACGATAAAATTGCTAAATGACTGGCCATTAATGCCTAGAAAGTCATATAAAAATCGCACCCTTTTCTACCATTCCTAACGTCTACACAACAAAAGACAGAAAAATATCTTTATTTATAAAGCAATGCATCAAAAATGAGATAAAATAATCAAAATATATCTTATATTTTATTTGAAAGAAATTAATGATCAAAAAATGACTGAAAAAAAAACTGAAAAATCAAAAATAAAATACAAAAACATTTTTCTACAAAATAGAGAAATAATTTTTTATGGCTTTGAATGAAAATAACAAAATTCTCGGTTAATGTGTTTGAAAACTTAATGTCTAAATGTCTACAACTAATAGACATTTATTTTTATAGAATCAAAGAAAACAAATCAAAATTCATTTCAAAATACATTTCATGCAATTATTTCCCTATTTTTTTATTTCAAATTCAGGCGAAAATAATGTCTATAATAGAAATTCAATTAAAAAATATTCATTTGAGTGAAGATAAAAATCAAAACAATTCGTGTTTACTGTTATTTGCTTTGTTTTATTGCAAATAAATATTTATTAAATAATAAAATTTTGAAAATTAAAAGAAAAACTTTTAAACAATTTATTTGTATTTTTCGTAACCATTTGTTTGACGATAAGAAAACACTTTTTTATTGAAAGATCAAAGAAATTGAGAAAAATATATATAAATTCAAACTTTTTATCACAAATAGAGAAGTTTTAAAATAAATATTGAATTTTCAAACCATTATTTATCTGAAAAAAGACTCAGAACTACTTGTTTGGTGTCAATGTATTTACGAACAATTGATTGAATTTTAAAATCAATTTTCAAACTAAAATATATGAATAAAAAAAGTTTTTTGTTTTGTATTAATTAATTCGTTATAATTTGACAAAATATTAACTATTTATACATTTTTTTTTTGTTATATTCCGTTCATAGGAACCAAACATACAATGTATGTGTGGTTAAAGTGAAGCAAAAAACAAAACAAAACAAAAAAGTGGTAATGATTTGTAGTAATGAAAAGCTAATGACATCTTTATCTTAAAGTTTATCGAAAATTCTCTAAATTATGTCCGACTCATAATCGAGATTATCTTCAAAACCAGTTCCTTTCGACGACAAACTGTTCCCCCATTTGTTAATTAGCACCTAAACCAAGGAATGGTATATATAGAAAACAATCACAACTTTTCTTCTAATCGTATGTCGTTTGCTCTCAGACTTAAGGGTCAGTCAATTGGCACTATATCTGTATATATATTTTTTAAGCCAACGATTCGATGGGCCGACCATTCGAGACAGTAATGGCATTTCATTTGAACAAAACACGTAAAGTAAATCTATATCGAGATTTCGTTGAGAACAAGAAGAAAGAAATAATGATAAAAGGCACGGGTATGCCATTGACTGTGTGGTGCACTGGTATCCTGGATAGCAATTGTAAAACTAGGAATGCCATCAAATAGGGCTCGCATTTCGGTTACGCCTGAAAACAGCAAAAACCAATTTCTGTTACATTTTCATCAAATGTATGGCACAAATAGTAATGTATTGGAGTAACTGTGCTCTAACGCCAGAGCACTCATAGCTCTATCCTCTCTATTAGCCATAAGAAGCCTATTCTCTGATGAGATAACCGAAAAACATGGAATATTAGCCAAAAAACCAATCATTTGAATGATATTATAATTCAGTTATGTTTTTATGTCTTAAATCATATCATATTTGACTCTATTTATGGTTTGTCTCAAACCATATTTAGTCAAATAATTTCAATAACTTTTTCTCAAAAAATAATTTCATTTAATTATTTTAAAAATATTTTCTCAATTTATGCCATAATATTAATGACTATTTCATTGAGAAAAATATAATTAATTTTTGAAAACTTTTGAATTTCTGGAAAAGTTTGAATAAATTATTTCTTCAATGCCTTAAAGCGATAAAAAGTCTATACATTTCGTTAAAAATTAATTGCTTTATTAAAATAATTTGTGTCCAGAAATTGATTTAATTTTTTGATTATATTTTATTTTTTCCTCAAATTATTTGATGACTAAATGAATTGAATGCAAATGATTGGTATAAAAAACTTTTATATGAATTTGTTTTCAGTAATTATTGTGAAAAAAGAACAAAATTCAGAAAAAAGTTTTAAATTTTCAAAAAATAATTTAATGATCGAAAAGTTTTTTATATAAAAAGTTTATAAAATATTATTAATTAATCAAACGTTTGATAGAAATGACAATTAGTTTAAATTGATTTCATTTATGAATGTTTAATACAATATTTTTTTGGTAATTAGTATTAAATCTGTTTAATATACTATGTTTTGGACCAAATTTGAAATATCTTTCATCTGATTATCGCTTTAATGACTCTATATTTGAATCTCAAATCTGTTTTAAAGTATATTTCAGTAATAAATATAAAAATTAATATCTTTTTATAATACACACAAAATGGACAAACATTTAACAGAATTGAGATGTCATGGGATATGTAGAAAAAAATATCAATTTTTTGAGTTTAATTAATATCTGTTATCAGAAACAATTTAGTCATTGATGGGCAACGACTTTCTTAATGAAGTTTTCAATTTCACTTCATTTACAGGAAATTTTTGTTTGCATTAAATGTTTAATTAATATTATAATCAAAAATATTAATAAATGCAAAGTTAATAACAATTTTATGCAATGTTTTCATTTGCGATATAATAGCCTTCAATGCATTTGAATGAGATTTCCTTAAAGCGTGTCTTCCGTTAAAAATAATAAACTTATATTATTTCCGAGACATTTGTTATAATTAAAGCACTTATTGTTAACTATTTTGTTTCATTCTCTTAGACAACCCCTGTTAGACTACCCCCTGTTAGACAACCCTTTTTGACATACTCTACACGTATTTATCTCTAGAGGTATGAAATGTTTATTTGAGAACTAATTGAAAATATTTTGGATTTTATACTCAATTATAAAATATCAAAAAATCAATTAAAAGGCAATTAATTTGAAATTTAAATCGTTTTATAAAATAGATATAAAATAATGTTATTTAAAGTTAATTCAATATTTGAATTATTTGAACTCAAATGACTTTGAGCTAAAAATGAATTAAAAATTAATTAAAACTTTTATAAAAAATATTTTATATAATTTTTAGACAAATATTTTTGATTGAATTGAAATTTTTGGCAATTTTTTAAAACATCAATAATTTGAAAGATATTTTTATTGAAACAAATTTTCAATACGACAGACATTCCTCTTGAGAGTAGGGATGGATAGTAGGAATGGTTAGTAGGGATGGATAGTAGGGATGGATAGTAGGGATGGATAGTAGGAATGGATAGTAGGGATGGATAGTAGGGATGGATAGTAGAGGTACAGTAAGTAATGAAAGTTGAATTGCTTTACAGAAATTGATGTTAAGTAAAGGCTGTTATGAGATGTGACTCCAATTCAAACATTTGTATTGCAGTTATATCTGAGCCGAGAGAGGCTGTGATGATCCTGAGCTCACTCTGACGGCCTGTAATGGTTGTGCGGCACTGGTCTCAATGTAAACCGAAACCTGTGATGCACTCAACATAAATGCCATTACTATTGCTATTACTTCTATTCGATTATATGATATCAAAAGAAAAAATCTTAATATAAAAAAAGTGCAAACATTTCTCAATACGGCTTCAATGGTGAGCACAGATATCTACTCTTCGATATCGATATACACCCGTCCATTAATAGCAATACCGTCGGGAAATTGAAAAATATCACATCAAAACATGAGTGGCTTTTAATATAATATTACTGTCTCTGAAAAACACAATTTTATAGATATCTCTAATATATTTAATATATTTTTCTCACATAACTTCCAAACATAACTCGGTTAACAATATCTCTATATATTATAAAAATTTCATTTTTCACTTATCGATAATTTTCAATATATTCTCAAATCTAATACATTTTTATTTCATTTATACATCTTTTTAATATATTTTATTAAATTCTTTTCAATTTTGAAAAATAATCTAATAATCAATTCATTCAATTATTTATGATTTCTTTGAGCTTTCATTAATAAAATACTTTTAGATTTTAGGAATAATTTCTGCAATCAATTAATGAAATATTTAAGGAATAAATGATTTTTTCTATTAAAAAGTCATTAAATTATCCTTAAATATAGTGATGAAAACATAATATTCATCAATTGATTGCAAATATTATTTCTTATCAAAACTTTTGATAAAAACTTATAAATTATTAATCGATTCAATGATTAAAGTTTGGCTCATATTTCAAACACAACTTAATTTACAACTAATTAATGATATTTACTAATGAGCTAATGATAAAAGTGTTCACATTTTTGCTTTAATTTAAAAAAATCATTATTTTGAGACAAACGTATGGACAGTCCTGAGAAGGAAAGACACCTTTTGAAAAGTCTCATTGAAGAGTGTTTGACATAACAAATGAAGAGTTGTTCTGGTAATATGACCCGGACTCAAACATTTATTGATTCATCATTTCATACAAACACTATTTAATTCAAAGTATATATGATTTGAATAAAGAGTTCATTTTTTCCCTATTCATTGGTTTATGAAATGATGTGAAAAGTAATTTCAATAAAAGCAAAACTCATTTATATATAACAAAACCTAATATACATTGAGTTAGAGATGGTTTCGATTCGATTACTTCACTTCAAATGTGTGTTTGTATTGAAATCAATATAAAAGTCTCTATTTTTGTTGAGTTAATTGAGAACGAATGCAAACAATGTATGAAATTGTGTTTTATGTCTGAAATTCAATTCATTTCATTTGTAGGCTTTTATCATAATTAGCACATTTTCTCTCAATAAATACCGGGACAAACAATAAATAAATATAATGTTATGTTATATGAATTGAATTATATATACCATAATAAGAGTGAGTGAATAATGAGTGAAAATATATTATAATTGCTTTTATATCATAATTTAAATTGATTTCTCTCTTCCAACCTCTCTATCCCTTGAGCTTTAATTCATGTTTTTTGTATGTCTTAAACATTTATTAAACTATTTTATATGTGATTTTGTTTTCTCTCTATTCGTGACTTTAAACAATTATTGTCACAAATAGTATAATATTCTTCTCTTTCATAGCATTTCATATTATATCAAATAATATAAATATAATAATAAAATGCAAACAAAGCGAAGCAATGGATAAATAGATTATATTTTAGTAGTTTTTAATTTTGATATAAATTTATTACTATTGAAATACAACATTCAATGCATTTGATATTAGATTCAAATATTCTATTAATAATAAGTTGTTATTTGAATAGCTCTCAAACGAGTCTATTGTGTGTGTAATTGAAATCGCAATATAAAAGCCATTGCGAGCACAAAGTCATTACATTTCCTCTATTCACGTTTAATGCAAAAAATTGCAATTATTTTATGCAAACATTCAATTATTACACATAAGTCTCACATAAGTCTCTCTGGCATTCAATTCAATCATTACTATTAGAAATATATAATGTTTTTGCATTTTATAATATATTATGGATTTTGGTCTCAAATACACATTAAATGATAAGAAAGTATACATTCATTGGAAGTAAGAGTTTCTCCAATTAGAGGATAAGGTATTTAAAAAGGTTTTACATTTTCTTATAACAAGGCGTCGACTGTAATCGATGTCCTCATCGTTAGGTCTCTCTTGCAATTGAGTCAAAGAATTTTTGTCAACATTTGTGAGTAAAGGTTAAAGAAATTAATAGATTTGTGGGAAAGAGAGACAAGAAAAAAATGAGAGATGTTTTTGGGATTTGATTTGTGTCCGATTCGTTGAATCAACTCAAAACGAAGCCATTAGTAAAGGCAAGAAAAAAGTGTTCGCTCTCTAATAATTGGCACTTCTGGCAGTTCTGGCGCTTCTCAAACTACCAGAGCTCTCATTAATTTTTATACCTCACAGAGCTTTCAATAAGTTTCAAAAAGGCTTTGTTTGGTTCGTTAGTGAGAAATATAGGGGTCGAGAGTGTGTGTTGTGTATGAGTTTCGCGACAACTAATATGATGAGAGGCGTACGCCAGAGCTACCAGTGCTCAACAAATATAAAACAATGGCTTGATTTTCATGTCTAACAAACACTAAAATTTTTAAAACCAAAAACTCACTCAAATAGCAGTAATTTATTTATGAAAATTACATTTTCTTTTTTTTCTACCAAACCTTCAATCAATTTTGCACTCAATTCACGCATTCATTCATTCATTGAATTTATGAAAAATACTTATATTGAGGACAAGTCTATTGATTAGTATTTTTTAAAAATGTGAATATTATTAACATTATTAGCACTTATTTGACAGAATTGAGAAAATATTTTCAAACTTTTAAACCTATTCTTTCATAAGTCTTCAGTTATTTGATAATTGTTCATAAATTCTGATGAATAGGTTCCGCGTCTTTGATATAAAATGAAAGTTAAAGGCAATGAAATCGATGGCAAACAAACTCTTTGATCATCGCTAACAATGTGTTGAAAATGTGTGACATATTCTATGTTATGGAATGACTTTTCAGGACTTTGAGCGTCGGGTGTCACCAAAAATCCCCTATAAGTTTGAATTAAGTTTTTCTTTCGCCACAAACACAATAATAAGCACTAGTAGTACTAGTGGTCGTGTATAGCATCCATTGCCAGAGGACAGGGTCTGAGCGATGGCAATTGCATCGACTAATTGTATTAGTCTTCTATCATACCAGCCATGACTTGAGCATCACTTGACGCGAGAAGTCGTCCTCTCATTTGGATTATTGCCATCCAATTAGTCCCAGAACTTTAGCGCCAGTTCTCATAAAAAACTAGTGAAACACTGACTAAATAAACAGCTCTTCATATGATTCGCACTCTTTTGTTGTCTTTATTTGAGACAAGTATTGCCGGACGTAATGAATACGATATAAGATCTCTATTTTTCGTAAATCAATACAAAAAACAATGAATTTTGTATTGATTTTTTGTTTTGAATTGAAATCTTTGACACAATATTTGCTATGACTTCAAGATTTCAATCAAAATCTCGTTTTATTGCAGTTAGAAGTCATTCAAAATATTTCTTTTGTTAACTCTTATTAAATATATTACTGTTTATGACCTGTGCCTCGACTTAGCCTTTGTTTCAAATACATTAACAATAGGTTAAACAGGAGAAAGCACTGGGAGGGGTAGTAGTATTGCAAGAGAAGAATTGAGTGCAAAGAAGATGAAGAAGTGATACCAAATGTTGATAACGTATTGAACAATACGATGAAAGTGACACAAGTATGTAATGGTATATAACGAGCACAGGGTCTCTGAGTGAGGGCTAATGCAATTTGTTGGGCAGCGCCGACACCATTGCACTTATAGAATGCAATTCTGTCACAATTGTAGTGAAAGCATATTTCATGTGAAGATCACAACAGAATAACGGCTCAAAAAGTGAGAAAAAGTGCTTTTGTTTGCAATTTTGGTTTCTATTCATTTAATGTTTGCTATATTTTTCACTTATTGTCAAATTAATTGAACTTTATATTTGAGATCAACTTTCCTTTAATACACAGTCTGTTAAATAGCATTCGTTTCGTGATTTTTATGTCAAAAAATTCAGAGATATATCGATAACAAAAAACTTTTCCATTATATCAATTGCTTAGTATTAATGGACTCGTAATCAACAGAATATTTGTTTTGAAATTAGAGTATTCTATAAATAAACACAAAATTAATTTCATTTCATTCATGTCTTAATATATATTTTAATTCATGAAAATACTGTTTTTCTTCATAAGGAATGGGAGAATAGGGAAGAGTGAGCTAATATACTATAATATATTTTTGTTTATAAAACTCAAATTGAAAGACATGTCCTAAGACTGGGCACAAATAGAGCACAGATATGGATAGTTAGTACTGTTTGTGCACAATATTGTAGTAATCATTGGTCACGCTTTAAGAGCAACGGAAACCGACTTCTCGTTAGCCTTTATTTCTGGTTTTCAGACCAACAGTTAATTATGTCTTTTCTCTACCTTTGCATTTGTGTCAATAGTATAGCCAAACGCCTTCTTTAATTCAGAGACCATATAATGAACTGAAAGGCTCTTCCGCTGCCAAATGAGCACATCTCCAGCACATACACCATATAAACTGTAGGCCTAATTGTTTTGTTACTATAACCGTAACATTTAGTGAAAATTTTCTCTTCATTTCATCTCTCAATTACTTTTATTGTGGTCTCCATTTGATTTGGCAGTACTGCTAATACCAGTGCCCAACAGTGATGCCAAATAATGCCGATTCCCTTAATTAGTTGATAGAAGAGCACAGTTAGAGCACTGGTAGAGCATTGGTAGAAGCACTGGTAGAGCACTCTAGAGATATTGTTTAAATCTTAACAACAAATTCTCGAAGACTTTAACACAGGATTCAATGTCTATGGATTTGATTAAAATGTTTTACATTTGAGTTAAATTGAGTTAAAATAATTGTTTTCTTTCAAATCTAATGTAATTTTCATATGTCTTTCATATGAATAATAAAGATATAAAAAGAGAAAATAATGATAATTAACGTAAAATTAAATGTCTGACCGAAAACTGAATGACATTATTGCTATTAGTGTGAATTAACGACAATTTATTGAAAACCAAAAATAAAAATAAACTTTTAATTGAGTTATGTTTTTGCCTCTAATTATGAATTGTGAATAAAATACAAATAAATGCAAACAATTTCTATACAAATATTGGTCTCATGAGTGGAACATTACTCCAGTCAAGTGCTCTTCACATAAATGAGTTGTATATTTGTATTGAATTTTCTCATAACTAATATTAATTATAACGTAAAGAATTTGAGGCAATAATGAAGACTAAAAATCAATATAAAGTATTAATTTATTTACTTAACATTCATTCAAACAATGCTTTTTGAATCAACTCTTATAAAAATATATCATTTTTTTCTTTTCTATTAAATCAAAACAAAGTTTTATTCATTAAAAGTTTGTTTTAAAAAGTCATTAATTGTGTGAAAGATATATTGATTTAAATACATGTCTATAAAAAACATAATGAAATACAATATAAGACATCGCTTAATATTAATGAGTCTCTCGTTTAAGCAATTTATTGATTATTTATTTATAATTCATTGCTAAGAAAACGACAAAATAAGGAAATATATCGTCGATTGTAATGTAAAGTTCGCCCCAATTGACTGCAGAGCACATGTATGTGCAGTTGAAACAACACTTCCATACACTTTAACACAATCTACTTCCTAGTGATCCGAGTGCTGGTCAGACGCGTGCGGTTCGTAATGACAACCCGGGATAGAGTGCCGACACTTTCACTTCCGAATCCCTGTTGAAAATCGCATCAAAATTTGATATTTTGTTTCGTTTATGAATGAAAATCATTGCCACAAATGTGACGGAAAACGATATAAATATACATTCATTGCAACTATTCTTGTTTTATACATAATTATCGTCCGTTTTATAATCGTTTGCGAGAAAAAATTATTACAAATTTCTTTTGTAATAAACTTTTTATCATTTTATTGAGGAAACAAATTCACTATACATTAAAACTTTCAATATTTTTCTTTAAT
Organism: Quadroppia sp. Gr-Ori-00064; assembly: GCA_034700825.1. NCBI lineage: Eukaryota > Metazoa > Arthropoda > Arachnida > Sarcoptiformes > Quadroppiidae > Quadroppia > Quadroppia sp. Gr-Ori-00064. Next base: position 9,132 of record JAQIXR010000316.1, on the reverse strand, counting down.
TAATATTTTGATAACATTTCAACATTTAATACATATATAAATTTCAAAGAATTATTCATTAAATTTGATTTTTCTTCATTTGATTTAATGAGTATTTTTGCCAATATTTAGCAAAATGTAAATTATTTTAATTGAATGTAAAGTAATTTAATCAAAGTCTAACTCTCATTGCATTTATAAATAAACTTTTTCTCTTTAAATTAGAATAAATTATTTTTCTAAAAGCTTTTGAAACAATTTTTGGCCATTAATTGAGTTTACAATTATATAAAAATCATTACCAAAGCAGGAGTTTTTCGGGAACAAAACCACTGATTTCGGGAATCGGGAAACAAAATAGTTTGAGAATAAGTGAACAAATATTTTTGACAGACATTTGCTTGATGTTTGGGTTGTGTATACCCCGAGCATGTGTGACCTTGGTCATTATATAATGAGATTCAAAGCAAAAAGTAATTAACATTTAATAAATTCATTACTTTCTGAGTCTATTTCACAAAGTTTTTTAGTGAATAATATTTTGTTTTTTTAATTATATAAAACGAGAATAAAAGGAAATATCGATTGAAATGAAATAATTAAAAACTGATAACTTGACGGTTGAGTGGAGTGAGAGGAATGGGAGGAATGGTAGACAAATATACATAAAAATGAGTGAAATTAATTGAATGATAGATCAAAATATTTTCAATTAATTATAGTGAAAGACATAAACGAATTTTGATTCACATTTTCAATTATAACTGACATTGAGTTCTGAAAAAAATATGAAATGAGATTTAATTTTGGTTTTCATAATATTTGATAAAATAAATGAGAAATCATTTGAACGAATGAAAAGAGCGATATATTTGTTATGTTTGTTATATGAATAGCATTAATGAAATACGAATATTGTTTTGCCGACGGCTTTATCAAAATTGTTACCATTTATTGTTGAGGAAAGTTGTGTTTCAGTTAGTTTACTGTTACCTCCCGGGCCTCCCGGGGAATCAGGCCTTCCTATCAATTGGGATCGCCGTCTCTTCTCATAACATGTCTATATATCTGTATATTGAGGTCTAATTCAGTAAATAGTGATCCAGAGCACAGTGAGCACAGGCAGAGCGTAGGCACAAGTGCTATCAATTGACTCGAATTGATGGCAATCCAATCCATTAGATTCCAAGCGATTCTCTAACACAACAAAAATGTAGCGCTTTTTCAATCTCTTTGATTACTTTTCTCATTGTGTTCGCACTTTTGCTTTACTATTGTTTTCATTTCACAACTTAATTGAATGCAATATTTTTGCCAATTTTCACATAAATTGTCCTATTTTTGCATTTTATTCAATTTTTTCGTAAACACTAATCAATAGACAAAACGTAATGTAATTATTGTTTTGAAACTAACATAAATCACACGAAAAATATATAATTACTTCTAATGAAAACATATACTAATTGTTTGAGAAATTATTTGCTTTTATTTTACTTGTTTTTTAGATTAGTTTTTGAGATAAAATAATTGTTTGTTTCAATGGTATTAGTGTTTAATTGGAGTCACAGATCTCACTGACCCGTCAGTCCCATTGGCTTCAGTTGGCATTGATTGGCGTTTCGATGAATTTGCGGATATTTTGGAGATTTTTATCAAATTATTACTGAATATAAAACTAACGAATGATTAAAGGCAAACAATAATATATTTTCAGTGAAAGTCGTTATCAAATGAAATGAAATAAATAATTTTGAGTAAAATATTTTTCTAATGTAATTGTATTATAAGAATTGAAATGAATTTGATTTGAAACTAATTTTGTTTTCAATAAAATTTAATTAAAGCCAAAGAAAGTCAATAACAAAATAACTCTATTCTATGCAAAGGTTTTTAATTGAATTGAATTTGCTTTTCATTTCATTAAACAATTTTTCATTTCATTTACGAATATTTTTATCAAATATTTTCAAACTTTCTGTTCATTGTCTCAAATGTTTATCCATTAGTTTTGCATTCATTGTTCAAATTAAACAATTTTTTGATAAAATATAATTTAATATAAAAATTAATCGCTTTTATAACGATTTCCGAAATTAAAATTTTTGATTAATGAGTGCTTTCTATAAACAATTTTTACAAAAAAAAGTTCAATTTTGAGAATTAATTTTCTTTAGTATTTTTAGAATAAAATAAATTGTAATAAAGTTTTTGTTAAAGAATATAATATTTATTTGTTTAGAGATTTTGTTTGAATTAAATTGATTTACAAATGATTTTCTTATCTATTATTGAGATATCTGTGAAGGAATGGACTGGAAGTGAAGTGAAGTGAAGTATTGATTATTATTATCATTATTATAACATATATTATGTGATATATTATTAAATTTCTTATCCAAACATCCATTTCCTCGACCCCCGTATCCATACCTCTCTCTTATGCTCTCATTGTGTCTATACTACCAGTGCTCGACAAAAACTGATTAAAAAGGCATTCGTCGGCCAATATGTCTGAATCAATACCGACTCATTCAATAAAGAATGTTCAATAACACAAACCTCAGTTAATTTCCTCCCTGTGCTCAACACAATAGTGAATCACATCTTGAGAGCCAAATGGTTACACAGTTTTTATTGAACGACAACTACAATGAATGGCAAGAATCGACTTTAAGATGACTTAAAGCTTATATTTTTTTTTATTTTGTACGAAGAAATTGTTGGCTATTATTCTCATATTATTATACCCTTTACTGCACTCTAACAATAATAGAGTTTTTTTTAGCTTAAATATCGTTTATTTAACTTATCTGTCGATCAATTAGTTTTGGATTTCAAACCTATAAAAAAAGTTAATTTAATTTTTAATTAGTCATTAAATTTTGGAAATTTGTTGAGAATTTTAATGAAATAACATTTTTCTTAATGAAGTCATGAATTCATTTGCAATTAATGTTTTCATTTGTCTAATTGTGTCATAAATTAAACAATACTTTGAAAATGTTTTTTCAATAAAATTAATTAAAGGAATGATATATAAATACTTTATATAAGCATTTGTTATATTTGTTTTGTATAATAAAAAATGTCTTCAATCGAAGTGAAAGATAATAAAGATTTATATCTAAAGACAATAACAAATCCAATGCATTAATGGTATTGTTTTTTTTGATACAATTTTTGGTCTTATTTTTCAAAAACGAAAAGTGAGTCCAAATTGTGTCCATAAATATCAAAAACATCGGATCATTGGATCATCTGATCATCACTTCTTATATCCCATTGTTTAAGATTTTTCTGTCATTTTGATCAAAAATTACACCACAATCTCTCTCCCTCTCCCCTTCCCTCCCTCTCTCCTCAATCGATATGAGCCCGATATGTCAGAACTGGACCTATTATGTGAGTATAAGGAAAGACCCGTTCTGTCAGTCCCGTTGGAAAAAATGTATATATTGAGCACTTGTAGGCAAAGAGAAGTGTTTGAATTAAACAGATCTGGAGTTTAATATTAAAGGTAAGTAATAGAGAAGGAAAGCATTGTTACTCTCTATTGGACTCATGTTTTGGCAATTTTTCATATGAATCAAAGGCAATGTCACAGACATGGAGTGGAAAGCCTTATTGGAATTCATTTTTTTGATCAAATACTCGCAGCTGTTATTGAGTTAAAGTAATAAAAGTTTTCCAGATATATAACTCAACGGCACATTCCATCCCCCCATCACTTCCCTTACTTTTCTAGTGACTTATCCATCCCTTTCCCACATTTTTAATAAGCATTTCACGAATCGTGTGGCCATTGAAATACCTGTGCCTAATATGTAGAGCAATGAACACAAGAATCATATGTTTGCAAAAATATGTTTTCATTTCCATTCAATAAGAATATAAATTAAATGAAAAGTATTTTCTCATTTGTGTTAATGTCCGCCACTTTTGACTGATATTAGTATTTGTATTACATTTTTATGCCATATATTGTTCGTTAGGATTGAAGTTATATATTAATAGTCTTACTATTATATGATATATAAAATATAATGAAAACTATAGCAAAACGTAACACAAGTGCAACAAATTAGGATTTTTTCTTCTTTAATAGTCTCTCATTATATTCTCAAAACAGCATTTGCTTTGCTTTTCATATCTCATATTAAAACCAATTCTAGTGTAAAGACATTAAACTTGTAGTGAAATTAAATTTTTAATCCCATTTAATGTTTTCGAAAACATTTTAGTGAAACACAAGTTTTTAATATTATATAATATATTAGATATAATATATATTTTGAATCATTTTATACATTATATAAACATTTCAAACATTCACTAAATATTCTCTTTTCTAATATTCAAATATATTTATAACAAATTCAATATATATTTCAATATATTTTTTATTGTTTTTAATCAAATTTATTTCATTTCTTTTCACTGAAATGATTTTGCCTTCAAATCATTGGTAATAATCATTATAATAAATATTCAAAGAATTCAATTATTTTATTTAATACAAAAAATTCATTAAAATTTAATTAAATTCTGTAAAGAATTCTTTAAACTCAGACAAAAATAATACTATTTAACACTGTTTCTAATAATAATTACATTTAAAATACAAATATTTAACATTTTATACATGAAATCCATTTCAATTCAATACATAATGATTGAAATCATATGAATGTATGTCTGAAACAAACTTTTGTTTTATTATTATTTGTTCATATCTTTCGTTATTGAGAGTAAGACTCAGTAATAAAAAGAAAAAACTCATTTATAACCAAAAGACAAGTTATTGTAATTAAGTTCTGAATGAATGCATTCGTACAGTATTTCTGATAAACACTGGACTGAAAGTCCAAATGCTTTTCTGGAGAAAAAATTAAGAAATAAATCGTCGGATAATTTGAGACGTTTTTCGTAATCTATTGGGAAATAACTGAAGTAATAGTGAAATGAATGTGTTATCCATTTATGTTGTGATCGTTTTGTCATTTTTCACATTCACTTAAATCTTTATCACAACTGCTATTACCCTTTAAGGGAATGCGACCGAAAATTATTTTTGTGAACATCCATGAACTCCCTGTGCAATACATACGGTCATTATTGGTTTCGGTAATTGCATGCAAACCAAAGACAAAATGCATTAACTTTTTATATGCCATCAAAACAATTATAAATTATATATTTTTTAGTTTTGTTTAATATGAAAACAGTTATAACTTTGAGCACTGGTATGATATGTGAGTGTCTTGTATGACATATACTGTGATAAATGTCAAAGCAATCAAACAAATGCAAAATGAATGTTAACTTCAATTATTGTTAATATTCTCTCCTCTTATATATCATAAGAAAAAAAACTTTTTATCGAAAATAAATTACATTTAATATCAAAATAAAACTCATTTGAAATTCAATCGTTTTTTTGCCTATATATTAAAGTCTATTCAATGTCTACAATATCTGATCAATCCATTAGTGATGTCTTATTATGTTTATCCAAAAACACATTTCTGTTTCTAACAAAAGCTAATGTTTTTTATTGAATAATTCAAACAAATCTAATAATAAGTTATATATTGCTTATAATAAAAGCTCTTTTAAAATATCATTCTTTAGTTTACAAATATTTAAACTAAAATTTTTGCCTTTAATTATAATATAAATTAAATTAGAATTTTATCAAATATTTTATATTTATTATCCTTTTGATAGTAAAAGAAAAATATAAATTATTTTCAGTATTTTTCGATTCATTCGTCAATTATTGAAATGAAATGTTTTATAAATTTTATTTCAAGAATTTAATGCATTTTTAAATATTGTTTACTATAAAGATATGGCAGAAGTGTTGATATAACATAAGATCAATGATAAGTAAGTATTGAAAACGATTGGATTGGCTTTCAGTTGGAAATGTGTTTCTCTTTGAGATGTTGTGTGTGTTTGAGTGCAAGGCATTAAGTAATGGGTTAATGGAAACTCAATGTACTTTTTAGAGATGACTGCATAGATCGACAGATGAAAAAAGCTATACAACACTACTGCCAGGGCTCACAACCTCTACCCAGACATCAAAATGCTTTCAACGACACAACGGATCACTAAAAGAGACCGGGTATTAAGTCTAGAGAAAAAATTCTTGCCAATAGATTGCCATTACTTTTCACTTGGACTCAATTATTCAATATATATATACTTACTTTTTGTTCACATTTCTCTCTATAATAATAATAATAGTTATATAATCTTTAAGTTTTTCAGTCAATATTTATTTAAGGATAAGTATTTGCGAACAAAATAACTGTTTTTAGTTGTTTTGATCAATGAATTGAAGCAATTTTTATATATATAACTCACTCAACAAATATTATATCATTTAAACTTTTTTTTACATTACATGAAATTGTCGTCAAATAGTTTCTCAGACGTGATGTTCACAATTGGCTTACAATTGGGCCATATTTTTGGGCAAACATTTTTCAAATGTAAACTTCAATCAGAGATTTCATATAGTTTTGTGATCCATGAGATCCTGGAGTTCAATGATATTCGAGTTAAATATTTGTTTTTTACCTCAACTTTCAAAATGATTACTAAATTAAACATTTTTACTGATAATCACCCTTTCATTCAAGGGTTGACATTTGATTGAGAGAAGAATATTTTTATTGCAGATCTGCCTGTCCTAAAGGCTGTGCAAAATTTGTTTTCAATAACTAATTATCGATTAATTAATGTTTGAGTCAATCAAACCTTTGTTGTAATTATAGTTTAATTGAATAAAGTTTGTGTCCGTCGAAGAGAATGAGAGCAGACTTTCTTCACTTAATTGTCTGAAAGTCTTATATAATTTGATTCATTAAAGCGTGAAATAAGAGACGAGAAAAAGAGCGGAAAAAATTAAAGGCTTTCTATTGGTTTATGTGTTGTCTGAGACCACAGGAACGGCTATAACGAACAATTAGGTGGCGTTTCTCTCACTAATGAATCTCAACATTAAATCCAAATCCCTTTTTCTGCCACAAAAACTAATTGCAAATGAAGACAAGACATGGATATAAGACAGGGTCAGACAAAGGCAAAGAAATTTTTATTATCAATAAAGGGTGTATTTGTAAACAATTCACATTTACACCTAATATAACATTTGTTGAATAATTTTCGCAAAACATTTGACAATAAAATGATATATCTTTTGATAATCTCTTACAACAGACTCTTCAATAAACTTAATTCTCACTGAAATTGCATTCAATTTGAATGAATTCAATGTTTTTCAATAATATTGTAAATGTTTTTTTTTTGACATTCAATTGAGAAAAGAGAAAATTGAATTCACTTTTTGGAGAACTGTTTGCGAATAAAACTAAAACTGAAATTGAAATTAAACTTTTTTTTTGTAAAATTGTTCGCTTTTTTGAAGATTAAGCGCAAGTATTCAAGAATAAAAGGCAATAAAAAGGGGGCAAAATTTGATTAACTTCGAGGGCTTTACGTAATATAATATTTATTTTAAACTTTTATCTCAATATATAAAGAATTGATTAGTTTTTTGTGTGAATTGTTGTATTAGTTTTTTTGTCCACAAAACTATTGGTGCATATATTCAGTGAAGATTTAAGTGAATGATTGGCGCCCATGGATGGGAACTACACTATAAGAATTGCAATTTTCAAATGTCGTTTTGTTTGAGTTATTTTTTAATATAAAAGTATTTCATGTTTTTTTCCAATAATAAAATTGATTCAATGGTTGTTTGGAAGCAGAAATTGGAGACAAGTTTTTCGTTATTGAATAGAATTTTTAAAGTAAATAATATTTTAATACAGTTTTTATGGTTTTTTGTTTAACATTTAAATCATTTTTCGGACACAAATGCATATGAAAGCGAATATTCTTCGAAATATATTTCAAAGCCATATATGAGATGAAAGTGAAATTAAATCATTCAATAGTAGAGTTCATTCGATACCACTTCTCATGTATTTTTGAAGAGATTTTTGAAAAAAATTATTATTCAATAAATTATGGCTTATATTATATACAATAAAATGCTTATAATTCACATTAAAAACATTTTTATTAAATTTCAATTCAATACAAATTATATAAAAGTTTTCTTAAAGACTATTATTTAAGACTTGAAACCGTATTAAAAATAAATAACAATTCATTAAAAACTTAATTAAATATAACATTAAATAAGAGATAATATTTAAAACAATTTAAAACTATTTTAAAACAACTTTCTCATAACAGACCCTTTTGTGGGTCTCTTTTGAATACCGGTTCCGAACTCAGGGAACTGCATATTCCATCTCATATCCAAAGCCAACCCAATGTCCTTCACATCCAATGTCTTTGACTTTCTATTCTTTGCGATATTAGCCGCAAATGAGACCAAATTTGATATAAATTCGTGACCAAAGTCTTGTAACACCTCATCCACCCCTACTTCCCATTCCTGTCCCACTTCTTGAGATATCTTTGTCATAAAATCCTTATTCAAAACAATAATCGGATAAACGATTGTTTGCTTCACGTAATTATCACTACTTTTAGTCAATTCTTTCATTGATTTTGATTTCAGAAATTGTTTTGAAGTAATCTTTGATTTGATGTCCGTTTGAGATAAGGATCGAAACGGCATTTCGTTTGGCTTTTTGAATACAAGACAATCGGATGGTTTGAATTCATGTCCACTTTTATCGATATTTTCTTTATTATTCAAACTTTTTTGAGATACAGAACAATCCATCGGCTCTTCAGATGTCAATTGAGATGTCGATGGTTTACACACATGTGTCTCATATAAATCATACTTTGGTTCATATCTTGAGTTTTGAATTGTCGACATCTTTGGGGACCAGTTGTCCATTGTTTTCTGTCGAGCATTCTTTTGTCTTATATTATCATTGAATGAACCCATCGAATGAGGTCTTTTTGTCGAGGGTTGGGACACATTCTTCTCCTTCGCTGACACGTTATCCACTGTTTTCTTCTGAAGAATCTTTTGTCTTATATTATCATTGAATGAATCCATCGAATGAGGTCTCGATGTCGAGGGTTGGGACACATTCTTCTCCTTCGCTGACACGTTATCCACTGTTTTCTTCTGAAGAATCTTTTGTCTTA